>JAPYZD010001375.1:0-24404 GCA_030522725.1 Ichneumoninae sp. B BG-2022a
CAGCGTGAAAAAATACATGGAATTACACTCTTGGAGCGACAACTAACGAAAAAGTTTACCGGGCATTGTTATAGCCAAAATTGCAAAAATGAATGATTTTGGGTCTTTTTTGAAACAGCGATTTCTTTGCTTTCCGATGGCATTGCGGAAAACCCCAGGTGCCTATCGTGATCTACAGCAAGACATACACAAGACAATGTATATGACGGGATTAAAGAGCTAGATAAAGAGGTCTCACTATGAATTCTGGAATAAAAATCGAAAGGGCAAAAAAAATTCAGGAGCGCATACTTTTAAATAATTTTTTACAATTAACCATCGAAGTTATACGTGACACGTGTGACCCTCATTACCCCGAGGTTCGACGTAAGTCCGCTTTCTCTTATACGTGCAGCTACTCTGCAGGAACCACCCCACCGCCGGCTCGTACACACGCGTACCCCCTTCCGAAATGGTCCTCACCTTCCTTCCTTACTTCCTTCCTATCCCTCGCAAACTTCGCACATCGCGTCCCTCCACACTCCAGCGGGGCACGGCGAAGAGGGCCTTTTGCCAAGGCGAAATGATCACCTGGCGACGGTTCCCACGTTTCTGCGATTCGCATTGGCTTCACCCTTTGGCTTATTCCATCTCTCCGCCGTAGGTCGCCGGAGATGGGCCGCATAATGGTGAGGCCTCGCGCACGTAGAATAAAAAGGTAAAAATAAGAGACGGAAAACGAGCCGGCCTCGTGCATCTATTATGACCTGACCGCTCGGAGCAGTGCGCGTGGCTGACACACGAGCAGAGAGAGACGAAGGATACGGCACGTCGCGCTTATAGTCCGCAAGATTCGGAAATTTTTTTGGGAAGCGAAGGAACGGGAAAAAGGGCCATGGGTACGAATCCGCATCGTCGGGGTTAGCGCGATGGGGTCTTCTTTGGCTTTTCTTTTTCTTCCCTCCTTATTTTTTTCTTCCTCTCTATCAATCGCACTGGCTCTCTCACGCCCGGTGCCCCGTTCAGGTATTTTACATAGAAAGGCTGAAACTTCGTCGACGAGTTCCGGTAACTGTTTCATCGCGGCACCCAAATCGTGGGGGGTTTAGGACCAATGGGAGACGGCGGTCTCCGGTGAGAATGTTTTAGGATCTTCGACTTATGCGGGTGTCCTTCGAAAAAGAATTAAATTATACGAGCCTCTATCCCTTCCTCGAACCCACTCGGACGAATGCCAAAAGCGATAAATTTTAGTGTTTTAACGTTGTTTTGGAGTTTTTTTTTCTACCTTTTTTTGCAGCGTTCAAGCGCGACCGGCACGAGCGGACAGATCTTTCCTCGACTCCCTTAGAGTCATTAAAGTCAACGGTAAAGTGAGGAGTTAATTTTTATTGATAGAGTAAAAGGATAAAATGGCGTGCCGCCCGTCCCTTCTCTATTCGTCGAGACTTAAAAATTGAAGAAAAAAATTAAAAGGAAACAACCAAAATTTTGAAAAGCTAATAATAGAACACCCAGGAAAATTATTTATTTGACGAGCGCCCTGCAAATAAATGTTTATTTTATCAAAATTAATGTTTATTTTATCAAAATGAATATTTATTTTATCAAAATGGATATTTATTTTATCAAAATGGATATTTATTTTATCAAAATGAATATTTATTTTATCAAAATGAATATTTATTTTATCAAAATGAATGTTTATTTTATAAAAATAAATGTTCATTTATGGATGCCCGTCAAGTGAATAACTTTTGGGGTGAATACGGACACCTTGGCTCATGAGTTGTAAACAGATTGCACAAAAAAAAAATCAAAACTGCTGAAACCGGTGCCATCCGGAACCTGATACGAACCCGATACCCTGCAAATCTTCCAACACAATTCGCACAATGCGCTGCTATGCGACACAGGAAACATGACACCCATAATAACAGAAACAGAACGACTTGCCAAACAATTTACATCCAAAATAGTACAAGCATAAAAATCGGTAACGGGATGAAGGCGAAAGGGCTGACAGTGCCGTCCGATCAAGGCATGAGTCGCATGAACGTAAAGCAAGAGAATTAAAGAGAAAAAAAAAACGAACGTATTGAACCGTGTCTCTGCAGTCTCAGATCCCTGGGCACTATCGTCTGGGTAATCTCACCTTTTTTTTTAACGCGTTGCCCGCCAGTAACTCAGCGCTGTCGAACTAATACGCCGCGTTAGTCCTGTTCAGGGGTTGCGAGAAGCTGTCCGCAGCTCCGTAAAAAAATCATTCGGCGGCCGATCTTTGGGAAACACGATATGTTTAGTCTCCGTCAGGCCGAGAATGAACCCCCGTCGTTCGTACGGTCGTGGGATCGGCTCCGAACACCATCGCCCGGTTAGTTGTTTTAACCGGCTGCAAACGACCGTTTACCCTCTCGTTGGGAAAATCACGGAGCTTACGATCTTGTTTTCTAATTGCTCTCGGAATTACCATTCCGATCGACCCCCCGAAGTTTCCGGCACGTACGGATGTCTCTACCTGCTTAAGGAAACCGTCCTCAGTTCTCCACATCAAAAATGGACCGGGAAAGATCCACGGGTCCTCCTACAGGGATAATCGAAGAACCATCTCTCCGGAAGCCAAAGAGACTGGGTTTGTTTTAGGATCCTATGGGAAAGTAACGAGGAAAAAACATTCAGAAAAAGAAAAAAAAATTGGAGTCCTGTCAATAGGAGATCGGTGTCATCCGATCCACAGCCTCTTTGCTCGGGATGAGTTTTAATGTCCTACTACGGTTTACGGAACGGATTTTTTTTAAAATTATTTTTTGTCACCTTTCACGATCCCTCTGCACGTGGCCATCCCCTTTTCCGTACCTTCACGGTCCCGCTATCGCCTCTCCCAAATCCCCAAACTATATCCGACGGTCGCGTGCGTCTGTGACCTGCGCGTTTAGCGCAAAGATCGGACGCGTAAGATTTTTTCGAAAATCGTCTTCAACTATCCGACAAGAATTCTCAGAAGAAACATTATAAACATATTAAACATATTAAACATATTAAACATATTAAACATATTAAACATATTAAACATATTAAACATATTAAACATATTAAACATATTAAACATATAACATATTAAACATATTATAAACATATTATAAACATATTGATAATATGTTAATCAATTGTAGAAAAATGTCGAATCTAATGTATTGACTGAAAATTAAAAATCGCTTGCCGGCTGCCAAACAATTTTTTTTTATTCCAACTCTTCTTCCAGCTCTTACAATTCCATATGATATAGAATCAACGACGACGCGACTGTCGACATGACATATTATAATTTCAGTTCCGGATAGAATTGTATGAATTGAAAGTAGAATTGAAACAACCAGTTTTTTTCATGGGCAACGCGCAAGCGAATGTTACTTGAGTCATCGATATTTTTTTTTCTTAGTGTTTCAAAGCCTTTTTTGCATGGTCTCGATTTCTTCGCGGATCGCCGATCGTCGCGAGCAAGCCGTTTGGGATTCTCGCATTTTCGAGCGTGCACCCCCGAGGGGGTTCGGCGGCGACACAAAGATCGCGGCATTGTCCGGTAGTTAGTTGTCCGGTCACGTGTGCGCGTCCAGTTTTGGCGAGGTCCGGACGCGGAACTCAGTCTTCGCGGCCTTAAGTTGCACCGATTTGGTTAAGTTCGCGACTAAGCAGCAGCAGCAGGATCGGCGCCCGATCGGTACCCCAGCAATCGCCAGCAGGTTGCTGGAGCCCGAGGAGCGAGAAGTAGCAGCTCGCTGCCAGCGGAGTGTCGAGTCTCGGAGCCTTCGGCTCGCAGCCACCTTGCGTCCTCGGGTCCGCGAAGCGCCCGGCCAGCTCGGAGAGCCAAGCATCGGCTCGGGCCTGGTGAGAACACTCGGCGCTACGCGTTCCCACCATCGTCTCGGCCGTCTTCGTGCGGCTCTTCGGGCTCGCTCGGGCTCTTTGGTAAGGACGGCTCCCGATATCGGGCGCCAACCCGAAAGGGGGGTCTCCGCTTGCAGCGGCGACGCTCGAGTCTCCGGTGGGTCTCTCTTGCCGTCTCTTGCCGGGCTTTTGGACCCAAGCAACCTGAGCGCACTCGATTGACAACACAGAGTCCCATTCTCCTGCCTCCGTTTCCTCGAAAGTGTCTAATGAAATTTTGACAAAATTCTTATTGCCGGATTAAAAAAATTATCGCAACGGAGCAACTTCTACCGATTTCACATTGTTGCGGGAAAAAATATTTATCCTTATTTTCAATCAATATTGATAATAATAATAAATTAACATTATCAATAATAATAATTGATTGATATGAATAATAATAATTGATTAATAATATGTAACACAAAAAATTATCGGAACGAAGCACCTTCTACCGATTTTACATTGTTGCGGGAAAAAATATTTATCCTTATTTTTAATCAACATTGATAGTAATAATAAATGAATATTATCAATAATAATAATTGATTAATATTATGAATAATATTAATAATAATTAATAATTGTTACAAAAATGTATTTATTCTTGAAGTATTGGAAATTGGAGTATATTGAGTAGGTCATACTGAAGGAGTGTTCGAGGAACCGTGGTCATCGGAGTTGATAACATCCGAAGACGCGGAGCGGGGGAACGTGGAGTCGTTCCGAAAATAGAAGCCATGAACAGTCGTGGTGACGTAATGGGACATAACGAGACGGGCCAATTGACGGGCTCGGTTGGGCTCGGTTAAACTTACCAAAAGCTGTAGCCGCCTCGCGACGAGCTCTATGCTAATAATGTTCCGCAAAACTGCAGGAGGTATGCCGACTATGTGTGTCTAGGACGGTGTAAAACATTTTGTCGTTACCGGCGAGAGAGATAGGGAGAGCTGCTGGCACCCTCGTATTGTAAACCGGCTGTTTAGCCGTAGGTTGAAACTATCCGCGGGAACAGATAACCGATGGATAAGTGTGAGAACTCTCCGGCTGTGAATCGCCAAGCGTTCTTCCAAACTCGTCGGGAGGACGAAACTTTGAACAGACAAATGCCTGGTGCTTGAGTCGGAAGAATAAACAGTTGGAATTGCCATCGCGAAACAAAACAAAAAATTATTTATAAAAAAATGTTGAATTAAAAATCCCTAAATATGCGATATTTTTAATTATTTTAAGAATCCGTCTCGTCAACTCCTCAACGTCGAACTTTCGGGCTGTGAATCGCCAAGGGTTCTTCCAAGCTCGTCGGGAAGACGGAACTTTGAACAGACAAATGCATGGTGCTTGAGTCGGAAGAATAAACAGTTGGAATTGCCATCGTGAAACAAAACAAAAAAAAATTATTTGTAAACAAATTTTGAATTAGAAATCACTAAATATGCGATATTATTATTTCTTTTATGAATCCCTCTCGTCAACTCTTCAACGTCGAACTTTCTGGCTGTGAATCGTCAAGCGTTCTTCGAAGCTCGACGGAACGACAGAATTTGAACAGACAAATGCATGGTGCCTGCGTCAGGAGAATAAACAATTGAATTGGAATCAACAATCGGAAATGCCGACGAGAAACAAAAAAAGAAAATTGTAAAAAAATCTTGATTAAAAAATAACTGAATGTGCAATATTATTATTTATCTCACGAATCCCTCTCGTCAGCTCTTCAACTAAGTTCGTTCCATTTCCCATGTGAATTCCCGCATAGCCCCGGGCAGTAGCACCAGCCCACGAAGTGGGAACTTCTGCACGAAAATTTATTGCTCCGGATGACAGAAAAAAAATTATAAAAATAAAGATGTGCTCAGGAGGTACGCGCTGCATATCGGGAAGCGTCACGCAGTTGAATCAGCTGTTCTGACGCGAGGAATGGCCGTCACATAAAAGTTAAGGGAGGCCGCGGACAATGGGTCTCGCACATCTTGCAGCACACATTCGGTAGGGTCCTGGTTCTTGCGAGGGGGTCGGAGAAGAGAAGTAAGCAGTGCGAGGGGGATCTTCGCAAAGACTCTCGGAAGCAGATATCGGGGCACGCGCCAGACGTCACCTGCCCCCCGGTCGATTTATTGATTTCCAGAGGGGGCAGCTGAAGACGTGCCCTTATTCGCGCTTTATTCCAGGGCTCTCGATGTCTTCCATATACAAATGGGAAATATAGGAATACTTTTTGTACCACGTGTGCGAAAAATCCCGCTTTTCGTGCCTGTAAAGTGTGGCGAAAGTGGCGCTTTCTGGCAGAGGAAGCGCGAAAAATGCTGTAGCTACTATTTTACACGCTCGTTACTTTTTTGCACATTTTTTTCACACTCTAGTTACTTTCGCGCACACTTATCTCGATGTCTAGCTATTTTCTCGCACGCGCTTTACAGGCACGGAAAGCGGGAATTTTCGTGCACTTGTCACAAAAATGGCATAGCGGGGCAAAACGGGATAATGAGAAAATTTCGCAATTTTCCAATAACTTTTGGACGGTAGCGATCGTGGTACGTGGGGAAAAACGGCTTTGAAAATCCGGATGTAATATTGGGACAAAATGGGGCATCCAAAAATGATTGGAAAATTGAGTTTTGCCCTAACGATCCCGTTTTACCCCGCCGTGCCATTTTGCCCCGGTCTCCCATACTTTTACGAAAAGTACTATTCTTCCTTCCGCATAGCCGAGAAAAAGCCACCGCGAAATATGAATTTTCTTGGTAACAATAGTCCATCTTGCCCCAGTGTTCCATTTTGCCCGGGTCTCTCGTCCCTATCCGACACCCGATATCATGGTGGGTCCAGGCGCGTGACCGATGCGGAACCGCTCGTCGATCGCCGGTCTCCGATCCCGCAAATCCTCATGCAGCCTAACAATTCGGAGTGCACGAAGGATGCACGTGGATCGATTTCGCATCCGGTCTTTCGGCCCTCGTTCCGTTGCTCTCATCCTCGAGAATCCCGGAGGTAAATCATTCCGGCGGGACGCGATACGCGTGTATGTCCCGTACGTAACCCTGAAAAGAGGTTCCCCTCTTTCTTTTCTCGCCCTGCTCGCCCATCGTCAAGCAGCGACGTGTGTGTGTGTGCGTGTGTTAAAAGGACCGCAACCGTGCGAGCCGGGAAGGAGCGTGGAAGGACAATGCGTTACGCGTCCCGACGCTTTTCTTGCAGACATCGTCTGACTGAAGAAGAGGGGAATACCGGCACGCGACCAACGTCACCTGCTCGCCGCGATGCGTGTACGAGTTCCAGTGGTTAGATACAGAGAGGCTCATGGAAGAAGTCTAACCCTCCTCGAGTCTTGTATCGATTTTACTTATAGCGCAGCTGCAACGTCGTCGACACGGTGGGTGAGTCGGTTATCGGACCGAGTCGTCTCGGAGTCATTACGAGCTACCTCGCTGAGACATATGGTACGAACGTTGAGATTCCTACCGGTAGTTGACACAAGATTTCACCCGTTTGGGCCTCTTTTACACGCTCGACGTGAGAAGTGCGCGCGGATTCTTGAGTCCCGGTTCAAAGAACTCCCCCTCGCTTTTCTCGGAGTCGGAACTTTGAGAATCGTTGTAGACATTTTCACTTCCTCTTTGACTCCTCCTATTAGCGTCGCTGCTGTTTATAACGCAACGGAAGACAAAATGTTGTAATAAGGTAAACGGCCCAGTTTCCGCCGCTGTCCCAGTTACCGCCATTAATCGCTATTTATACTAATGATAAATACAGTATACGTTAAATACAAACGAAATTGACGGCATGTTGAAGAGCGGTTTACTCTTGATTAATGCCGCGATACACTGTAAAAAAAAATTGGTTGGATTAAACAAAAGTCGCGGAGACATACGCTCAAAGCTGTTATTTGTTTGGTACAAATAAAGCATTGTTTTATTGAACGACCATTTCAATTGAAAATGCTTCAATTTATTCAAAATTTGTCGACTCAAACAAACATTTTTGTTGTACCAACAAAATACACCTTTGAACGTATGTCACCGCGCATTTACTTAATTCAACCATTTATTTTTCTCAGTGTACGTATATTTTTAATAAAATATTCCCTTTAACAATTGAAGATGCCGGAAACTGGGCCGTTTATCTTACGGCTCTGATCCTTTGAAGGACTGAGTCGTCTCAACGAGTCACCTCGCTGAGACATATGGTACGCTGAGAAAAATAAATGGTTGGATTAAGCCAATGCACGGTGACATACGTTCAAAGGTGTATTTTGTTGGTACAACACATATGTTTGTTTCAATCAACAAATTTTGAATAAATTGAAGCAAATGATCGTTATCAATTAACAAAACAAAGCTTTATTTGCACCTAACAGCTTTGAACATATGTCACCGCAACTTTTGGTTAATCCAACAAATTTTTTTTTCTCAGTGGACGAACATTGAGATTTCTACCGGTGATTGACACACGATTTCACCCGCTCGAAGATCTTTTACACGCTCGACGTGAGAAATGCGTGCTGACTCTTGCGTCCCACTTCAACGAGCTCTGCACGGAGAAAAATGGTTTAGCTGCTCTAACGAAATGAGTTTTGCTCATTAGTAAAAGCAGCAAAAAATTACTACGTGGAAGCAATTAGTTTTGCTATCACGACAAAACTTTCTTGTTACTGCGACGATTTAGTTTGCTATGAGAACAAACGATGCTTGCCGTAATTTTCCGGCTGAGTAATGACCGGAAATAGGATATTTGTAGATACGTACATACGTATTTGAAGATTAATTCACCGCTTTTGTATTTTATCATTTGATTACATTGAAGATAATGCTTATATTTGCAATTGCGAGTTCTTGAAATTTGCTGTATATGGATGTATTAAACTCCGAAAAGTATTAGCTTTCGCAGTTTATACATCTATATACAGCAAATTTCAAGAATTCGCAATTCCATTGTATTTTTTATTGTTACTCGAATATGAACTGTTTCCTCGCGACACTTTGTGTTCACTTTGCGCGTCGAGCGTCTCGAGCTCGTTGTAGTTGTTGGCACATACTCGCGCCCCACGCAGTCATACAAAAAATTTTTTTGTTACAGTAACAAATGCTGTTTTGTTGCAGTAACAAATCGCTCCAAGCGAGAAATGTCGCTATGTTTACAAATTGGTTTTGTTATCCCCATACTAACAAACTAAATTTGTCACGGTAACAAAAATCTTGTTGTAGCAACAAATTTTTTTTTCTCCGTGCGCTTCCCTTTTCTCCTCAGAGTCGGAACTCTGAGAATCGTTGTAGTTCGTTTTACTTCCTCCTTGAGTCTTCTAATTAGCGTTGCGACTATTGACGACACAACGGAAAACAAAACGCTGTAAAGACCGTTCGGTCGCTCCTTTGAAGGACCGTCCGGTTCCGTCGGCTGGAAAAATGTATACATTTCATCTTAACCCTTTGTAAGTCACACCGCCGGAAAACGTAACGAAACGGGTCTAACGGACGCGAAGTGGGAGCCACGCGTTCCTACGGTAGCGCCTAAGAGTGGGAATAAAAGTGTAACTTACACTGTAAAAATAAATGGTAAATTTAATGTACTGGAAATTGAAATTTGCTTACATTACTTACATTAATTGAACATTAATGTACTTTTATTGCAAAATAAAGATACGAGATATTAAAATTAGAAATTTTTTGCCTGGAATTTACACAAATTTTCATTAAGAATACAAATTTTACTGTAAAATTGCAACACACATGTGTTCGAAATTTCAGAAACAGTTTATGTAAAAAAGCTTCTAATACCATTCGTTAATTTTCAAACCAATTTTTTTAGTGTCTAAAGGGTTAACTGGGCAACTGACTTGGGTTGATTGAACTTGTATAACGAAGTTTTTCAGAAATCCTCGAAACCGCTTGGGTCCAAGTACATCCAGGGAATTCGGCACTCGATGAACGCCTGAGGAATCCCAGGTGCACGGGTCACCGGTTTCAAGACGCGTGCCGTTTTCCCACGTTAAACACATGGGGGGTTTCTCGCATGCGTCTGGCGCAATTCCACGTCATTCTTCGCGGCATAATCTCACCCCTCGGTCAGTCTCTTCGGAGCTCTTTCGCTCCTTTGTATTGTCGTGTACCTCGGTGTCTGTGTGCATGCGTACCGTGCCACGAGGATCTTGGCTTCGCCGGCAGCCCCCCTTCGGCCCTTCTCGTATAATATTGGGCCCCTCGTCGCCCCTAAGATTCACGGACCCCACGAGGTCTCCGACGTCACCCCAGGTGACGTGTGCCTCGGCTGACGTCACGAGCATGTGCAAAGCCCGCGGCGGGAACCACGCGTGTGACGTAAGAGCCGATGCTCTTGCCCCCCCCTCCGGACCCTTCTTGTGCCCCCCTCCCCTGTTCATAATACCGATACCTTCAGACGTGCCCCGCGCTGGTATTAAGGGTAATGATTTCTTTGGTTCTCGCTCTCGTGCGCCCAACCCCTCCAGATCCGATTCATAATTTTCGCCTACCAGTCCAAGGGGGTTCGTGATTTAGAGAGCCGTGAGACCGTCGATCGACGAGAACCCCGAGCGTGGATGAAAAATCCTTGCACAACTTCCGCAAGCAGATGTCAAGGATCGCGTGCGCTGAAAAACAGCTGAGATTCCGGATCGCTCGATTTGTCCCGATGCAATGAACGACCCGGACTCGGACTCGATGAGAAAAAACTCGTCGCGCACGAGGGGCATGGATTTTTCGTTGTTCCGTTGGAAATTACCACGCGGCCCGGAGAAACCCACGTGTCGGACACGCTCGGTTCCGGCAACCTCGGAAGGTCGATCGAATGGGACATTTTTTATTTGCCTGAGAATTTTATATTTACCGAATCTAAATTACATAATTTTTTAATATTCAATTTTCATTAAATAAATGTTATATTCATTTAATTAAGAAATAATTCGTATTAATTTGTATTTATTGAATGATTTTTTTTGCACTGGACGAGAGATTTCAGGACATGCAAATCAGTGAGGACACTAGGCTGTTAACTAGCCCAGTGTCTAGAGAATTTTATATTTGCCGAATCTAAATTAAATAATTTTTGATTATTCAATTTTCCTCAAATAAATGTTACGTTTATTTGTATTTATTGAATGAATTTTTTTTTGCGAATAGTTTCGCCTTGCGTTTTTCTCGCTGGACGAGAGGTTTCAGGACACATGCAAATCAGTGAGGACACTGGGCTGTTAACTAGCGGATCTGGGGCGTACGCTTGCTGCTCGACAGCCCTCGTCTCGTTCCTTCTCCACGTGTTTGACCCCCCTTCGCTTTCGCGCAGACGAACCCCTTCGCTCGTCGCTGTCTTTCAAGACTAGGTCAACGTTCCGAGGCCTCGGTAAGCTAGTTACCGGGCAGCTGTAAAGTTAGACGAGTTTATTGTTAAATTTTTTGGATTATGCTAAAATCGTGTCCGACAACGTTCCCAGGGCTGACGCTTAAGTGGAACACGCTATTTGCATCATAAGACCGTTCGATCTGCTACCTTGGCGGATAAAGCGACAATACATATTTTCGGCGAGAGTCGGCATTTCCTGATGCCTGACCCGAGGATTTGTTTTAATTTTTTAATTTTTGTTTTAATTGTTTTAATTGTTTTAATTGTTTTAATTTTTGTTTTAATTGTTTTTATTGTTTTAATCGTTTTGACAATACGGATAACCGTATTATCCGTATTGTCAGGAATTTTTCAATTTTTATATTTTTTAACGCTTTAAATCTGCACAATTTCATCGATCCAATGAGAACCGAAAAATATATCCACTTCTTCTGAAATATTTTGCTCCCTTCGTTCGCAATTCAATGTTCTGAAATGCATAAGTCTTCACGATATCAATTTTTTACGGATAACCGTATTATCCGTATTATCAGTAATTTTTATATTTTTGTATTTTTTGAATGCATCTGTACAATTTAATCGATCCAATGATGGCCGAAAAATATATCGACTTCTTCTGAAATGTTTTCCTTCCCTTGCTCTCAAATCAATGTCTTGAAGTGGATGACCCATTTTGGATATCACCATTTTTTACGGATATCCGTATTAAAGCTAAAAACATCGTCGATTGTTGTTTATAATATGTTCATAACACGCCAACGCGACTCTCATTCATCGTGGCACAAATTGCAGATATTATACGTCGGGTCGCGGTCTTGCAGGAGTTAATGACTATCAAAAATATTTTTTAAATTATGCTCTGACTGATAATAGACTTCACAATCTCGCGATGCTCCAAATCAACACGTGTCAAAATACAGCGCGACTGAAGTCATCAAGCAGCAGCTTTAGGCTCGTGCGGCGCCAATCAGAATGGTTTCATAAACGACAATAATACATATATAACTAATACGAGATATTTTAGCCTCGGCGTTTTTTGAGAAGAGAAAAATGGAACATCTCGAGTGCCAAAGAAAAAATTCAAAGGCGTTCCAGAAATTTTCCAAGCCCACGCAAAATTCAAGGACATTTTCGGGGAATCGAGGATTCCCAGACTGTCGATTGGTTAAATTAATTATTATGCTAATTTTATTGTAAAAAAAATTATCCGCACGTTTCAGTTCCACCGACATGAGTCTGCTATGTGCATTTCCACTTGACCCTTTCGCTGCACACGATGCACCTCGAGTCCCACCGGGACAAACGTTGCCTGTCGCTTCTCTCCCTTAATTAAAATAAAATTGCTCCTCACTCCATACCGTCGTATCATCGTGGACAGGCGAATGTTCACTTGGGCATGAGAAACATAAACGCGAAGGTTGGTTAAGGTAGCGCATGGCCCAGGTGGCTTCGTCGAGCTGCTAACGCGACATGTGTCTCGTAGCGGTGGTACATTTGTGGGAACGCGGCGCATTTCGATAAATTACCGTGTGGCATTAGTGTGTTCACGAGAGGCTCGCCCCCGTCAATCAAGGGGTCAAACACTCCTATTATGTCGTGCAAAGTCACTCGAGACTCGTCATCGTCAACGGTCTCGGAACTTTGCAAGCCACGAGTATCCGGAGAATCTTGCGGTCACCCAGCCCGAACGTTAAATCTCCTCGTCACGCTGGATAACGTTGTCGACGAGAAACCTTAACTGGATCGGCCAATAATCGGGTGATCCAGTCAAGGTTCGATATTAAATCAGAACATAAATTGTCAACTCAAGTTCAGACAGCGACAAAAAAGATTGACCACAGGTAATTTATAATATTACCGATCGGTGGGAGAAACATTTTACATCATGGAAAAGTCTGTCGGGTGGATTGAAAATAAATAAAACGTGGAAAAAAAAATTTCAACGTAAATTAAGACAACGAAAAAAAATTTTGACCGTAGATGATTTGTAATATTACCGATCTATGGAAGGAACATTTTATATTTTGGAACTTTCTCTCTGGTGCATTGAAAATAAATAAGACCTGTGGAAAAACAAGTGCAACTTAAATTCAGGCAACGACAATATGAAAATAAATAAAACCTGTGGAAAAAAATCATTTTTTAACGTAAATTAAGACAACGAAAAAAAAATGTTGACCATAGGTGATTTGTAATATTACCGATCTATAGAAGAAACATTTTATATTTTGGAACTTTCTCTCTGGTGCATTGAACATAAATAAGACGTGTGGAAAAACAAGTGCAACTTAAATTCAGGCAACGACATAAAGGTTGATCATTGGTAATTTATAATATTACCGATCTCTGGAAGAAACATTTTATATCTTGGAACTTTCTCTCTGGTGCATCGAACATAAGACGTATAGAGAAAAGTGAATTTTCAACTTCAATTCAGGCAACGACAAAAAGGTTAATCATAGATAACTTATGATAGCACCGATCATTCGGAGAAACATTTTTGATCCTGAAACTTTTTTTGTTCATTGAACATAAATAAAATGTATGAAGACGGAATATATTATGCTGCAAGGGATGCAAGGGGTGCACGATTGTCGCCGAGTGCGAAGTTTGCTGCCCGAGCGAAGCGAGTGCAGAAATCACTCGAGGTGAAAATGCGCTTCCACCCGTGTAGCATACGATATTTTTTTTCCAAGTTCGTTAAAATAACCACATTTCTTGCATCGCACAATCGTCATATTTCCCTATGACCTTTACTGCCTCGGGAGTAATAAGCCCTATTACTGTTGTCATTGAACTGCGGCTACGAGCCCTATTACTAGCCCGGGAGTAATGAAACAGTACTGCGCATGCGCACAGGTTAACAATGATCATTGGTCGCGATTTTCCGCCCGTGTTGCACGCAAGGAATGTTGCGAATTATTTTTGGCGAGTTATTTTAGCGAATTCGTGAGAAAAAAAAATATTTTCAACTCAAGTTTGGGCGACGACAAAAAGGAGGAAGAAAAATTTTTGGCCTTGGAGCTTTCTTTCTGGTGCACTAAACATAAAGAAGACGTATGGAAAAAATAAAAATAAAACGGTATCGAAGAAAATGTTACCATAACAGGATGTTGCCCAATGGTAATACGTACCATGGCCAACATCGTCATTACTGTATAACAAATGCGAGCGCACATTTCTTCGGATTGTCGCATGTTGGACCACCGTGAGAATAGCGATGAGTTATCAGCATAATTCCCATGGATGCTTCAACACCTGGCAGAGTATATACCTGAGGCTTTAAAAGTTTTGTCCGTAAAAAAGCACGAGATCCGGTTTGCCTCATCGGCAGTGGGTTCCTCGAGGTGGACAATAGTTTAGCTATAATGACGTCCGGTGAGCTACTGACACATATGGCGACTACATTCGCTCATTGTGACAGATGCGTTTGTGAAAAACGCTCTATTAGATATTATGTGTATTATTATTTTTTATGTATCTTCGACGGTAATAACCGCCGATTGACAATTCAATCGAAAGTATTCGCACAATTTCGCAAAAGTTTCGATTGGGATGCGGTATGGTAAATTACTCGTGAAAGTGGAGCGCATGAGAAACACATTAGAACAATCAATGTATAACATGTTTCCCTATATTCCACAAATCGTTATATAATTGTTACTCGGAAGGAACGGTCATGGGAAAACCACAGGATTTTAAACCTTTCGTTAAGTTTTTTTTTTACCCCGATAGTATTTTCTAACATCTGCTGCTACTGATACACGAGCGCATTAGCCTGCATAGGGTTTGCACTAGCTATTGACATTGATAATTGGGGATCAATTATTTGAATCGACGGCAATGCGTTCATAGAAAATGGGCTAATGTATATCCGGTATTTTCTTTTGTTTCCAATCATACCTTTACTTGTGAGACAAAGTGAAACTGGTGCAAGGACGATGGAAAAACGACATATTTTTTAAAATGAAAGTTTGGACAAAACTTAAAACAGTTATTGAACAGAAATCTTTGCCATTGTAATAGTTTCTCGAAATTTTTTTAAACAAATGAAAAGTGAGAGAGATCAGTTTATACAGAAAACAGAACGCTGCAGATAAGTTACCGATGCCCATAGAATGTTGCCTGCTGTTTTAGCGGCAGCTGAGCTATCCTCGGTATTTGCATTTTCGACGCTCAGCATTTTTCACGCTTTCTACTCTGCCCGCTCAGAGGTATAAAAAATATTCATATCCATTGATGTCATTTTCATTAATTCATCGTAATATTCACGTCTAAATGTACAATTTCACAGGTATTCTTTAGTCATGTTTATACAGTAACTAAAATAATGATTTATCTCAAACATGGTGTTGGATGAATATAATTCATTGAGAAACGTAGAGAAAAAAAACGTAAAAATAAAATTGAAGATTACTTCGATAAAATGGCAATGGCACAATGAAACTTGTACCAACGATCGACTACGTGCATCATTGATTCGACTCCAAAAATTCAATTTCCTCTCGAACTTGATTCTTTCTCGATACTTTCTCGACCATCTCCTGGTCCGGATTTTTTATCACACCGTCCTTAAGCTTTTGCTCGAGTACCTCGATCTCCCGATATTTCTTACGAAGATTCTTTAGCCTCTTCATACTGTCGCTCAGATGCGACGCACCCGTCGTGTCTTGTCTGCTCGACGCGAGTGGTTGCGACTTCGTCGGATTGCTCGAATTTTTCGTCTTCGAAGTCGACGCAGGCTCGGATATCTTAACTGCCGCCATATCTTCCGTTAAACTGTTGCTACTCTTGTTCTTGGTCTTCTTTTTCTTCTTCTTCGAATCGTTCTGTACCGGCATACCGGGTATCGAGGATTTTCCAATCTCGGCATCTTTTTTCGCTTTCTGGGAGGCGATGTATTCGGCCGAAACGCCTGGTGGATGAGTAGGTTTGTTTTTAAGAAACTGCTTTCCCAAACTCTCGTATCTGCAATGAAACATTAGTCTTGTTGAAAATTTATGTGAATACAACGTTGGGGTTTTTTTTCACACTGAACCTGAGTCGGCCAAGCTGTTTTGCATCAATGTCAAACACGACGTTGAAATTGAATCAAATTGAAAATTGAAATTTTCATATCGCTTCCTCATATAAGTTGAGAATTGAATTTTTCATACTGCTTTCTCATAATGTTCTTCTATTCACGAAGCTTCCTCTATGACCAGCCGATACGAAAATTTCAATTTTGTTTTTTAATTGTATAGCTTTGCGGACAAGAAATATTTGTTAAATGTGTAGAGCTTTTTTAGAGTGTAAGAGGGAGCATCATCAGACGTACAGAGGAACCTCTTCCTGCGGGACATATCCATCTTTTACCCTGCGTGGCTTTCTCCAAGTACCATCAGGACGCTGACTAGCAGGAATGAAAGTTCCACCTGTGGTACAAAATTGTAAGTAAATTTAATAAAAGTCTTGATTCATCATCAGCGTTTCAATTGTCTATGAAGATCTGAATTATTTACCTTTCAGGGAGTAAAAAATATATTCATACGGTACCAACAGGACCAAAGCATAGCGACAACAGACATTTCGATTCACAAAACTTAGTACACTTTATAAGGTAGAATTAGCAACCAAAATTTCATGCGCAATATAAGCGATCGGCTCATACTGTGCGAGGATGGTATTAATTTTACTTAATTTCATTTTATCAGTAAAGTAAATTAATTTATGACTGTAATTTAATTTATTAATTTAATTAATTGTTGATTACTTCTGCTTTTGTTGCTTACTCGTTGATTAATATCTCTCGACTAAAATCACAGCGGGTAATTCGGTGTGGATATTCACAGCAAAGAACAGCTTCGTTTTCACGCGTGATATTTTACAAAGCGCGTGAAGTTTATCAGACCGAGCCGTATGAAAAATTCGAAGTTCGGTATTTAAAAACGTGCTTCGTATGCGAATCGCTTTGAAACAAAAAAAAATATATTGACAATTGTTTACATCAATTGAGGTTATAAATATCCCGGCGAAATTTTTTCGAGAGTTATTGCACCAAGCTCGCGTTGAAAAATACTCACCTTGGTCATCCTTGATATAAGACGTGGCCATTGTTTATTCGTTAAAATGTATATTGCAGGCACGTTTATATTAATATTGCAACAAAAAAAATCTTTTTATAAGAGATCCATAACGCCGTTCTGTTTCGTTGAAACCGTAGAATTCTGCAGTCGCGTTCTACGATTTACCACCGATTTAAGATAATTGATAAGTGGTTTGCTCGAGACACTGGTAGAGGTCACCTTGTGATGTAAGTTTCCCGCGCGAGAACACGGTTTATCTCTTGTCGGTAAATATATCTTCTATCGGTACTCGGAATACTTGTGTTCCACATTATAATACGGACATACATAGATCTGCGACACAGTATCAGATAATGACCTTTTCAAAGCTGAAGTCACTTCCGGTCGATAAATGAGATTTTCAAACCGGAAGTAACGTCTTTCCACTATGACGTTACTTTTGGGCGAAAAATTAGATTTTCAAACTGGAAGTGAGGTTTTCCCCTGCGACGTCACTTCCGGTCACAAAATGAGATTTTCAAACCAGAATTGACGTATTTCCTGTATGACGTCACTTCTTGTCGAAAAATTGGATTTTTATCAAACCGAAAGTAACGTATTTTCAGCATGACGTTAAAAGTAACGCCATGCTTCGCATAAAAGTTTCGCGTGGGGCGAAAAATTAGATTTTCAAACTGGAAGTGACGTTTCCCCCTGCGACGTCACTTCAGGTCACAAAATGAGATGTTCGAGCCAAAAGTACCGTATTTCCGTTATAACGTCACACCCGGTCACAAAATGAGATTTTCAAGCCGGAAGTAACGTATTTCCGCTAAATCTCTCGAAATCTGACTTACCGGTTTCTAAATTTCATAGCTGTTTAATATCAGGACGGACTCAGTTCGTCATAATGAACTCGACCCGTTAATACGTATCACCATCCGAATGCGCTTGTAAAATGTTCCATTCCGATGTTAATTTCGCCGCATCCAGCGTAACCGAACAAACTGCGTATCGAGCTATTCGAGTGCTACAGTTTCGTCCAGGATATTGGGAAGTGTGCGAGGCGAAACGGTCGGTACAGTGTAGAATACCACAAACTGGGACTTACAACGTCCACAGTCATAATGTAACCCACGCGCATGTGTCCCGCCGGTTCGTCACGGGCGCGCCCGCAGAACCGGACGTTAGGCTACAACAATCGGAATCGGAAGTGATTCCAGCGCGACGATGGTCGGGAACCGTGGATGCATTGTCATGACTCCCGAGAGCGTATACACACGACGAACGAACGGATAACTTTTGTCCATCAAGGTTTTATGAGGCCATAATTACGAATGGACAGTAGTTTCACCATACAGCCGATGCGGCACACTCTATCATACTCCCGTATTGGTGGAAAACAGTGTGTAAACTACTTCGGTATTGCTCCACAAAATACCACTGAATCAGTGTACGTCGTGTTCTTGTCGGCGTGAGTTTACGTTTTCACTCTCGCGTGTTAGAACGCACTACGGTTTAATCACTGGAGGTTTAAAGTTCGATCGGTTTTTCCTCGGGCAACAACCAAATTATTCCTCTTATTCGCTTTTCGACGACATTCAATTGTTACTGTTATACGTATAGTGCACGATAGGAAGTATTATAGAATACGCATGACTTATTCTTGGATCGAACATTTGCGCGATACTTTGGCGAACGCATTAATCGCATTTTCGTATTAACTCCCAAGTCTGTTCGTCCGTTGCCGTTCGAGGAAATACGTACTCGATGCTCGACGACTCCGTACTTCGCTTCACGGCTACCGAACGGTTGAGGTAAGTGGAATTCTCATTGATGGATTATCGAGAGGCAATCGTGGAAGTGGAAAAACCGACAAAATTCGCCGTTGGACCGTATCGTGCTGACGAATGCGCGAGAGTATTGCACACACGTATGTGAACGTAAATAATATGTCACGCAAAACTGCAGATTCATACTGTCGCGAAAGAGGTCCGGATTGCACGACGACCTCGTCACTTATGCACGTACGTCCTTGTGACAGAGATATACGCATTCATGGAATTTCCACGGGGAATTCACCAATGTGGATTCCACACAAATTCCAACCCTCCATTGCCGTCGCTATCCGCTCTCGCGCACCAAAAGCAGAGGGCATCGCAATAAGCAGATCGCGGCTGTAATGTCAAGCTCACCCGAGTCCATTCGTCTAATTTTTATTTTCATACGCTCTTGGAGAAAAAAAAATTCCTTTAATCTCGAAAATCAGACTCTGGATTTGGTTGGGGATGTGGAATTTCTCATACTTAATGGTATCGGTGGGTACGAAGGAGAGCCAGAAGCGCGCCGGCCTAGTCGACGACGAGGAAATTCGGAATAATAATTCCGGTTGAATTAATCGTGGTTTTCGTTTAAAATTCCGTAATACGGGGAGAGACAGACAAAATTGAACAAAAAAGTGTCATTAGTAGGGCGATTAAGTGGCGGGATTACCGGTCCCCAAGGAGATCCCGCGAGACTAAAGCGCAACGAGAGTTAAATGGGATACCAGAAGCCAGGGGGGTGTAATAATAGCGAACCTCCGTGCCTCGTTACCGAGTGTCCACTTTATTCATTTTCTTTTCCTTTCTTTAAATTTCTACTCGGCGCTGTAACCATGCACGTATTATGCCGAGCGAATTATTTTAAATCTCATCAACGATCGTTGATCCTCTGAAGTGCGCGAAAAGGTTGTAATTCGTTTCTGTCGATTGTTTGAGGGAGCGATTATTTTATACACTGTAAAAATAAATTGTAAATTTAACGTACTGGAACGTGAAATTTGCTGACATTCTCATATTAATTAAACATTAATGTACTTTGCTTGTAAAGTAAAGATACCAGATATTAAAATTACAAATCTTTTGCTGCAAAATTTCCAAAAATGTTCATGAAAAATACAAATTTTATTGTAAAATTGCAACGCACATGCGTCTGAAATTTCAGAAACGGTTTATGTAAAAAAGCTTCCAATACTGTTCATTAATTTTCAAACAAAATTTTTTTACAGTGTACTTTCGGCAATCAGCTGAAAAATTAATATTTTCTTTGATCGCCAGAATAAAATTTGATGATGACTTTGCCTCACTGCGTCGATTTCTTTGGAGCCCCGCGAGATAATTACGCGCCCGTTTGCACCTTTACGTCCGAAACATTAACCCTCTCCCCACCCTGTTTCGCTAGTCTCGGCGCGCAACGATTTTCAATCAATTAATCAGAATAGATTTGATTGCCGCGTCTGTGGCCTCGAGCCAACAACGGCATCCACTGGAGCGTTCCACTGCAGCGATGAATCTCTGCATAGCTATACTGAAAATTCATACAACGGTTAAATTTACCAAGCTTTCGAGCATGCACGCGCGTACAGCCGGTATAAATATTTCGTATCTTTGATGCGAAGTATGTGTACTTTTTTATTTTCCAAAATTCCGTACATATGAAATCTATAGATTGGCGATACATACACGAGCCCACAGTCAAAAGCAGTTTCATTTAAATCGCTCGAGCGAAAATGTTTTTCTCGTGCAATACAGCGGAAAGCCCATCGCACATACGTCATAACGCAACACAAACGAATTCGAGAATACTTTCGCGTGTTTACGATCGCGTGGAACACGTTTTTCACCGTCGTGTACCAGATCGGTCTTGAAATAAATACGATCGTAACCGAGAGGCAGCAAGAGTTGCAGGGAAAGCGAAAGAAATTTTTACGGAATGAGAGGACTGCATTACTTGAAAGCAAAGTGCATCCGTAATTTGTTTGATCGAATTTTCTTTAATCGCGGACGTATTTGGAGACTCGAACTCATTATTTTAAACAGGACTGCTATACAGTGTGCATATCGAAACTGCTGTAACTCAAAATTTAATTGAACAACTTTCGCTCGTTTGCGATGTTTTCAATTAATCAGGGGCATCAGGAAGCAGCGTTTCTGTAAACATTTAAATTTTACTTTTTTCGCGCCTCCAGTGATAATTTTTATATGAAATATCATATTTTTCCCTGAGAGTAAAAAAACTTACAGATTCGTGGTCGTCGCTAATTTCTAAAGAGAAAAACTTATTTTTTCGGCAAGATTACAGTTTTTCATTAATGACTTCTAGTATCGGACTCGACCGACTGACTATCAATCCATGAATAAATCGACGGCGATACTTACGATTATTTCGATACATTTCCGGCCAAGCATTCATTTTTTTTTATCGGAGGAACGATAGCTGGACATTCGAGTCCCAACAATAAATCGTCGTAATTTTCATTTCGAGCTCGTTTATTGCAGGAGGGGAAAATAAAATGGGTTGCGGTTCGAGCGGAGCCTCGGCTAAAAGCGGTGGCGCCCGACTGATGACAACCAAACTCACATTCACGAGAGAACAGTTGGACAACCTGAATGGCTTCTTTCGACAGTCTATCGAGCGTGACGTCAATGATAATCATGGTAAAATTTAAATGTTTTATCAATGTTTTAATTTTTTAAAAGTGTCATTGCAATATATGTGACGGTCAATTGAAAAAAAAAATGAAAAAAATTTCCCATACCGGGAATCGAACCCGAGCCTCCTGGGTGAAAGCCAGGTATCCTAGCCACTAGACCATATGGGATTTGGTTGAAATATATGAACTCAATATCGGTTTTGTTGCTTTACAATCAGCAATGAAGTATAGCAAGACCTTTTTTTCAGTTTTATTTTTTCGCACCGACAAATAATTATTAATTAATAAAAAGTTTAAAAAAAATTATAATATTATTGCTTCAAGACATTTTTTTAATTGGTATTATTAAATGTATATAGCAGACTTTGTGTATATGTTTATAATAATTATTATTATATATGAGAGACAGAGGGACATGGAGAGAGAAACATTTTTTGAGATAAACATACATACAAATATCAAGTAACATTGAAATTACCTAAAAATTGCACATAATCATAAATACAAAAATTCAATTAAATAAACTATAAATAAATTAATTAAAAATACGAAATAATAATTCATAATCCTAATACTAAGACCTTAGATATAGCAATACATGTAAAGGTGGCAGAGACGAGGGCAAAATTATAAGGTAAACGTCCCAGTGGCCGGACGAAACGTGCGTGCAAGAGAGACAGAAGTGTGATTTTTCATGCATGTCCGGGGACTGGGACTGCTTCCTTAAGTGTGCAGCTAGGGGTACTTTTAGCTTACTAATAAAGTTCAAATTGAGACTTACGCAGGAGACAGATGACTGAATATTGCACGACGTTTCAAGATTAGGCACGTATAACCTTTATATATTTTTGATCTATTTGAATTTCATAGTGCACAGCGAAGGCGCGAAGCGCCCGAGCCACGACAACCTGCTAAATTTATATATTTCAATTTAAACGGCAGTGATTTCCACGGATTTTACGTTCTCAACCCGACGTACATTCAATCCAAATTTCGTTCATTTCAGCGCTGTACTTCATTTTTGCACAATGCAAATCATATTTTTTAAAAACAATTATCGTCTATTAATTCTCAAAAATCCATTAGTATACCTATGACTAAATAATTTTTAATGTATATTATTAATATAATCCCACAACCGGAATACGATTGTATTATAGCATGAGAAAACGATTTCAAAAATGTTCGACAGATATTACGGGTATAGAGGCCAACGTGGAGAGATTGGTTCAGCGTCTTATATCGGGAGTGGGTAATCTGGACCGAAGATTCTCGTCCATGTTCCTCGTTTCGCTGAACGAGAGACGTCGAATAAAGGTACAGAAAAAAAATAAATTAAAAAAAATGTATCGAGCCAAGATTGAAATTATAATAATCGTATAAAAAAAGGCCGTATGCGCACTGGATAGACACAATCGATCTGGTCCATAAGATGTATACATGGATGAAAATACGCGCATGCGCGAATTAATGCGAGTTTCTTCACCACCCATAACATCGTTTCACCGAGATATAATTTTCATTTGCAGCAACTGAAATTCGAGTATCTGTTACGCATCGATGCTCTATCGGCACCCGGAATTTATTCCGAGTGCGAGAGCGGCGCACCGAGCGTCGAGGAGGATTCGAGTTTGCCGGGATTTGCGCGTCTGCGAGTACGCGGCACCGATGCCGAGTTGTGGGCCGAGTTCCTCGGTCCTGGAGGAAGGCTTCGGCGGGATCTCGTGAAAGCGAAGCTTGCAAATCTATTGGCAGCCGTTACGAAACAAGGTGCGAAGTTTCCCCGTACACGTGAACACGCGCTTAAGAACCTTATCTCGGTTTACGACGAATCCTGCATGAAGTATTGGCTGGATATCTCGGAATCGAGGGATTCCCTCGGCGTGGCACACACACAACTGTTGGCTGTAGCTTCCTCCGTGAAGAAAATTAATTGACGAACAATAAAATAAAATAAAAATAGCAATAAATTCTGATCTCGGAAGTCGAGGCGCGGGTCTGGCGAATCGAGCGTTTAACTTCCGAAGCCATTTATTTTCAAACTATTTACTAAAATCGTCATGAAAACATTGCTTAGGTGAGAGTGGGGTAAAATGGCACAGCGGGGCAAAACGGGATTATGAGACAAAACGCAATTTTCCAATAACTTTTGAATGGTGGCGATGGTGGTTCGTGGGGCAAAACGGGGTTGACAATCCGGATGTATCATTGGGCCAAAATGGGGCAGCCGAAAATGATTAGAAAATTGAGTTTTGCCCTCACTGTCTCGTTTTACTTCACTGTCCCATTTTGCCGAGCTCTCTCCTACATCTCGCTGTATTCATTAAATTGCGAACCAAAAAAAATGCATTACCGTTTTTGTTACCGATTAAGGTAGTACTAGCTCAATGACTGACACCGCCTAAGTTTGAGAGTAATAAAAGAGAATTACAAACACTTCTCGAGCGGATAAAAATCTGAAAAAAATCAAGCATATGGAAGATGCTGATAAGATTGTTCGTCCATAATAATGATCCCAAAATGTTATCCGTTTTCTTTATGTTAAAATTTGTTTAAAATCGTAATTTTCAAGTATTAGATAAAATTCTGAAAAAATTCATACGTATTCAGAAAAATTAACAAATCAT
>JAPYZD010001376.1:0-21393 GCA_030522725.1 Ichneumoninae sp. B BG-2022a
CTCTCGATCACACTCTCGATCACACTCTCGATCACACTCTCGATCACACTCTCGATCACACTCTCGATCACACTCTCGATCACACTCTCGATCACACTCATGCAGCTATCCATGGTATGTAAAACGATTAAATAAACGAGTGGTTAAAATTATCGTTAAAATAATAACACAAATTATTCAAAACAATGAGACAAGAAAAGATACGATTTCACTACATCTAATACTATGATCGAAGGGAAAATGGACAAAGATAGAAATGTGATTTGTTCTGAAGGGTGCTTTTTACAAAAGGGCTGCATACGCTACCCCTCGACGCCTCGAAACGAATAGGTGTGTGCTGTCTGGCCGAAGAAGAGACGGAAAGGTAATCGCCAGGTAAAGTCTGCAAGTTTGTGAGAGTTTGAAAAAGGGAGTTAAAATCAAATGATGGTACATTCTGGGAAAGACGAAGGAAAGAGTAATAATAAGTGTAGTTCAAGCGATTGGTTACTAGCATGCTTCTGTTTTGAATCTTTCTTCCAGTATTTTCTTTTCCCCAACCTCCCGCATGTCACTGGAGTCGGGAATAAAATGAATATGAGCATCATATGAACTATACGGGCATTCGGTTATACCAACGATTTAATAATAGTCAGGTGTTCTGTAGAAGTTTTTTCAAGCATGTGCAAGCCAGAGGCTAACTAAAATCTTTTTGTTTACGTGGCATCCATAACAATATTGCAACTGTTTGAAAATGTACATGTACCAGAGGTACATATATATATTGTGGCAGGAAATTCAAGCTTTCCCCGCTCACACCCTTCCGTCTGCCAAAAGAAATCCTTCTCCTTTTTATTCCCCTTTTCGGGATGGGCGCCAGGCGCGTGAAGCGCCGGAGAAGATTTCGGACACAGATCACTCATTTTTCTCGACCAGCCGCAGCTGTCAATTCCGGAGAGGGGCTGAGTAAAACGCGGCAACTAAAACTCAAAATACGGGAACCAAAAAAGAATATTTATTTAAAACAAGGCTCGAACTCTAAGGAGGGAAAAGCCGGGTAAACTCGGGGGAAAACCTCCGTCCCGTAATTAATCAGTAAAACCGTGGCACAATTCGCCGACGATTTTCTCACGACAAATACTTCTTCGATCGACAATAATGTCCCCGACGCTCGGGACTTGCTTTGCACACTCACACTTACACTACCGCGACGCTCGCTTGCTTAGACTAACCGGGACGGGACGCTCGAGACACATTCACCATACAATTTCCAAAATCCAAAAATCAAGTCCAAAACGATACGGCCAATACTCGCCACTCTCACACACACACGTACTCGCGTCCCGGCTATCCTTGCTTGATGACACGACAAAAAGGCGACTTCCCGTGGGCCGATTTGCCCCAAGGCGTTCACAAATAAGAAATCACACCAATTTCCCACATAACTCCCGGGAGTTAGACAGGAAGTATTCTAATAAAGCTCCCGCGGACTCGCCTCACACCCGCGACAAGTTACACGTCCATGTCGCACACGCGATACGCGACGATCGCGTTAACCCTCGGCGCGGGCGAGACGAAACACGCCGCCGAGACGAAAAATCCCGGCACACGCACACAGTCGGTGCACGGGAGATACAATAAATACAATGACTCGACTTTACGCTACAATAATCGATGCCTGGGGATCGAACAGCTCACCGGTTTCGGACGACAAATTTCCCAACGCCGACGAATGAAATGCGCTGGTACGCTCGGTAGTTGACGGGTGACCAGGAAATATTCTACGCTGTCTTCGTCCAGCTCGCCTAACGACTCAACGGGAAGTGCCCAGAGCATCGATCCTCGATCGCTGTCGTTACCGCGTCCCTACCTCTGCCTAATCGCGCGATCTCACATTCACCCATCTTCGGCCCGTTCCGGAATTTCGGCAACGCTCTCCCGCGACAGCGCTACGGTGATTGCCGCATGAGAGAGACACAGGTGATTCCGTCTCATAGTGGTACTCAATCCCCCACTGTAACGAGACGCCGATGATTAATAATTATGCAGCTCGGGACTCTAGCAGCTGCACCCCCGACGGGATGAAGACGTCGCAAAAGTATTGCGGGATGTGGACTCCAAAGATCGCCTCGATAGCGACTCCGACAGCAGGGATGGGTCACTCAATCTTCCGTAATTCTCTGGGATGAGAATCTCTGTCGAGCGAAGCACAGTCCAGCGGCGACTCTTCGTTGTTCCCCCGATGACGAATTTCTCTCCTCGGCTCGCTCTCTCACTCGAGGCGCGGAATACATGAAATTTACCACACAAATAAAATTAAAAATAATTCGCTCTTAATCGGTAGGCCCTACGAAATCGCCTTGTGAGTCGGTGAGCGAGCTGGTCCGAGTCCCAAGTAACGGGCAAAATTTTGCCACGTTACAATATATATACAACACATTAACCGCATATACATGTATATGCATAAAATGTATTAAGAGAACATCCTATATATCATAAATCCGTTGAAAAGTGGGTATGGACATGGCCGAGAATACTACAGAAACGCCTGGCTAACTGCACGCCTGTTAAGTGCGTACGCAGCCACTCTCCCTCGACTTGCGGTTGGGACCGTACCCTCACCACTCTCCGAAGCCCGTCTACTACTGGAGAAAGTAAAAGCAGGTGGGAGATCCACTGACAGCTGTGGTTCGGTCGGGCAGAATGATTGTGCCCGACCGAACCACACGCGCTTCATCTTGATGGTAACTCTGTAAGTGCACGTTTCTGCCACTACAGCCTCATAGTCGCGCACTTAGCAAGAGGCTACTGTATCTGCCTCTATGATAATTTCTATATCTCTCCATTAATCTCTTTTTTTCTACGAGAAGCCAATCCTACTACATTCTTATTTTGGTATGTATTTGATGACTAAGTCACTCAAGTTTCTTCCACTGACCATGTACGTGTCTGCATAGATGGTGCAGGTAAAGTATAATTTTCTGTAGCTGTATACAGTATATTATAAGACCCTGAAAAACGCCCCTTTGGTATATAACTACACAGTCTGTCTCATTACCTGTGTAGCTATCCCTTTTTAACCTGGGATCGAGACACTACCGTGTCTCTTGATATAATCACCGTAAAACTTAAAACATCGTCAGGAAGGGAGAACGATGAAGACCAAAAGCGGGACCGATTAAGAAAGGTAATACGCAACGCTAAGAACGAAACATTCTCAAATGTCACACGCCATTTTTGGACATTCTCATATATGTTGTAGAACTCGAAAGTCCAAAACACGTATTGTTTAACGGCAGAGGTTCCCATTGAAAGGTTTACACCTAGTTATCGGCAGCAAATAAAGAGGAATTTTCAAGATTTCATTGTGAGGAAACGTATGAAGTTTTTCAAATAATTGTTTAAATTATCTTTTACAATTTGTTTATTAAAAAATATTTACAAATTCAGGAGATATAATTGGTTTATTTAGAGCGCCGTTCGGAAAAGGTCCGTTGCGGTGATCACAATGAATTAAAAAATAGTAATTTCAGAAAATGTTAGCGCAGACCAAAGTATTAATTTTCGGTAACAAACGGTATATTTTCGTTATGCATTGAAAAAAAAATTCTTCATTGAAGCACTGGTTTTTTATATCTACAAGAAGCTTGTAACATTTAAAGTTGTTTGGGGCAGTGATTGTTGAGACACAGTGGTCATCATAAACCCGTTTAAAGTTTCAGATCAGGTTTATACGTGGATAAAAAATGTAATTTCAAAAGAGTACATAAAATCATCTTTTTCAGGCTAATATAACTAGCCTTCTGTGGCAATAGCAGCCTCTACGATTCCAATTTCCTGCTATCTGCGGAGCATTTTAACCTCTCGCGTGTTAGATTGCGCTTGGCGCTCGGCCATCCGCCTGCGTGCTTCATCTTTTTATGTCACGCATACCTGAGTGTTACGGCTGCAGTTACCCTCATCACTTGCAGCATGTGCAGCAGTGAAATGGATCTTTATTTGAAAAGATAGACAGCGATATAGGCAGCTATTTCTACTGGAATGAACCTTCAGAAGAATCTTTGAATTTTTCTTTCCGATAAGCTGGTTATAATTGTTATTATTGTTTTGTGTGAAACCACCTCTAAATCTTTCCAATAAGTCATTATTCGTGCTTGTAATTTGGCTTGATCGCTCTAAACCAACGTTTCTTAACCTGGGGTCCATGGACCCACAAAATACACGAGGGACCCCCTGTGGACCTCCAAGTTTAAGAACCACGGCTCTAAATCATCGTGAGGTATAGCCTAATATTCATGTTTATATGAAGCAAGCTTTCCGTCCGCCCAAATGCAAGTCTCAGGTCTCGTTGAACACTTATAATGGTGGAGCTGCAATGATTAACCGTTGTCCATATCGTCTATTTCATGTCGTCTATTGAACGATGTTTTCGACGTATAGCTGCTAAGCGATAAATAGTCAATTTGTCGATCATCATTCCGGGTAACTTAGGACTGCCGTTCTACTCCAGCCGGTTCGACGAACCTACCCGTTTATTCAAACCTATTCAAACGCTCATAATTCCGTACATTTTTATCGGATCGACTTGAAATGTGAGAATATTTTTTAAATGTCAAATCGGAATTATCTAAAACGTCAACTAGGTACCTCCCCTTAAGGCGAGGCTAAACAGGTATCGGTGTCAGAGAGATAAAGTAAACATTTAAAATAGATTTTGAAGTCATATAGATCTGTAGCCCTTCCTTAAGGAATGAAGCAGGCCCACAAAGTTTGCCGAAAAATCGATTGAACTTTGTAATTCCATAGAAAAATTCAACGAATTTCAATAAAACTTAGTACGAATAGAAGCGATAGAGCCAAAACGGGCACCTCGACAAAAAAAAAAATAGGTATCTGGGACAAAACGGGCACCATCTTAACTTTCTTATAAAATGACTTGTTTTAGTTATCCGATGTTCCGGACATAAGAAACGTGTCGAAAATAAGTCAAATTGTTCGTAATCAAAATATACCGAACGAATTGAAAATTTTTAAAACTTTTCTTCAGTATTTTTTTCGGAAAAATATTCAACAAATTCATTATTTTTAAAGATTTTAAAAGATTTTTTATCTGCCACGTGCTGCCCCTTTCATGGCTATTATTTTAGCGTAATTAATTTGTTTTATTAAGTATTATTTCTCATTAAATTATATTATCACGCTCAATCGTCCCGATGATCGAGTTATTCTATTATTTTTGTTTCAATAAATCATAAATAAAAATCACGCCACCGAAAGGAAATATCAAATTTCTGCAAATCCATATCCGCCCGCGATCATGCGGCAGCGCTCAATTTTATTCCTAGTCTCGGTATTGCTACGTTCAAGGTTTTTTGATACTCGTGCGTGGCGGACGAACTCAGCATTTTTGAGCCTCTTCACGGCAATGCGCTCTACCGAAGTCAATCAGTCTATATTTATCGTCCAAGTGGCTCACAAGTCTAACTCTTTAAGTCGACGAGTTGGTCTTCAGGCAGTCTCACTTTACACATTTCAATAAATCTGCAATAACTTCAGGAATCGAATATTTATTCCATTCGGAGAATGAACCCGATTTAATTATTTCTTTTGCATACAAGTCTTCACTAAATTACCTCCCCGTGAAGAAATTTGTTAGAGAGTCCCGATCGCATTCCGATCGGGATTTGTTAGGGATTCCCCAAGAAGGGCGTCCTCGTAAGAATCCAGACGGATCCCGATTTGGAAGTTACAATCAAGCATCAGCATCGCTAGGGCTATTGCAAAACATCCTAAGTAGGGCATCCTTATAAGAATCCAGATGGATCCCGATTTGTAAGTTAAAATCGGTTATCAATGTAGTTAAGGACATTGCGGAGACACACTAAACAGGGCGTCCTTATAAGAATCCAGCTGGATCCCGATTAGATCTTTACTTGTCCCCTACCTTATAGTTCCTTTTGGTAGTAATCATTTATTTTTACATCTTTTCGATAAGACACCCATTTAACTTTTTAGTGTGCAAGGTGATGCATCCATTTAACAACTCGACGAGATTAAGAGTTATACGGAAATTGGTAAAAACTTTAAAATAAGAAAAAAATGCACTTATTGTCGATTATCTGTTATCAACTAATTACTGATAACAAAGAAAGGCCGTCAATTAATTCTGGTAAAACCAATTGTTATTCAATTAAGTGTTACTTAAACTGTTAAATAATAATGCGTAAAAAACTGTTAAGTAATTCATAATGTGACAGCATATATAATTAATCAACGACAGTTAATTGATCTACTCATAGTAGGTAAGTAATTATTGACTATAGTAGATTGACAAATGTGCCTCACTGTATACGAATATAAAAAACACTATGCGCTCTGTACATACGTTTTACGTTCATAAGCATTATGATTATTATCAGTATTCAAATCGAAAAAAAATCATTGTTGATACAATATATATTTCTTTTTTTTGCTACATGACATAAAAACTTTAACATTAACATTAACAATTAAATTAACATTAATGTATATGCGTCCAGCGTAGGGCCACCACATGTCTACGAAGCTTTAAGTTTCAAATAAAAATTAAATTTTTCTTAAATATGGATAGCCGGGTGGGTTCAGGCGCAACGGTCTAACTGGACGACCCAGGGTCGACGATTCGATCCCCAGCGAGTGACAAAATTTAACAGCGTTTTTCGGGGATATTCTTGTGCCTGTCGATAGAGTAAGTTCATATATATAATTAAACGTGAAAATTACCTCCGAAAAGTACAGTTTAAGGTACCGTTTACTTAACTTTTTAGCTGATATTCAAACTGGATTCTTATCGGGATTCCAGACCAGGATCCTTATCTGGAATCCCGATCAGAATCCACTTTGCGACCATTACATCTCACTTCGGAAATCTGACTGGACCCTGAATTGCAAGTAGGGAGTCTAGTAGGAATCCAACTGGAATCCAACTGGATTCCTACCCAAATTTCTGCATGATTCTGAGTCGCGGCGTTACGTGAAAGTTACCTCCCGCGTAGAAAAAAGTAGTATGGGATGGACTTTGGGTCAACTCTAGATAGGACAATGAGATTGATCTGGGAAGACCGATGGGTACAATATGGGGTTCGAGACCCAGCCATACCCGTCCCAGACGTTTTCCCATAGTGATTCCCATCCAATTCCTACGGAATTTTCAACAGTCTATCCCGTACGTTTTCTTATAGGTTTTCCCATAGTCATTCCCATTGAGTTCGCACGAATTGTTCGACAGTCAATCCCATACTTTCTCCAATTGTCATTCCCATAGTGATGTAACAGAATTTCGGACCACCGATCCCATACACTTTCCCATAGTGATTCCCATATATGACGTACCCACGAAATATTGGACAATCAATCTCGTACGACCCAGAGTCGACCCAGAGTCAACCCCATACTGTTTTTTTCTACGCGGGCTCCGAGTATAAAATTTCGCAAACATCGTTCAAGCCAATCAAAAAATAATAGCATGACGCCATGTGGCATCGATGCCACTTCGGGCACGACAAAAAATTGACGCCATATGGCATCAATGTCGCTCAAGGGGTTAAGGGGCTGCTGGAGCTGTTTTTTTTCTTTTTACCTTGCCTTACCTGTTTTACCGATGGACCTAGACAATTTTTCCGTTCCGACTTAGCATTGTTAATATGCTACACATATGCGCCAAATCATGCAGGATTATGATATTGACATAAACGCTTCGGTGTACAGTCGAATTTTGATTGAAAACTTACAAGGAATTAAGAAAACCGAATATTATAGTTCGCGAAAGTGCGTGAACGTAGTGTCACGATTGACGTACAGGTGGCTCTGCATCGTGCCCTACACTACATTTGTGCCGCGTTCATCGGTTCTGATCACCCATTGCAAGTCGATAGACTAAATTATCGCAGTTTACACTATGCGTGATTATCTTTTGAGTGAGCAACTTTCCGACGGTTTTGGAATATTCGGAGAACTTCACAGAATCGCCATGCGCGCCTTTTTAACGTATGCAAGATCTAGAATTTTTTATATCCAACAGGACGGATGCCGTAAACATTTCAGCGGCCATGTTGGTTTCCGTGACAGTTTATAATATTCGATTTTCTTTATTTTTCTGATGATTTCGACTGAAAATCGAGTGCACGCCGAATGGCTTATGTTATTAATACAGTCTTGCAAGATTTGAAGCATACGCGTCGTATAGTAACGATGAATAGTGAAAACTAAGAAATCGCCTATTTTCGTCGGTAAAACAGGACGGTCCAGCAGCCCCTTAACATTAATTATCTCCGGAAGTACTTCCTAGCGGCATGCTTCATAGACGTTGAAGGGGCATAATGTTATTCCATCCACACTATTGGAGATCCTCCAAAGTCTCAACATTCCCACTTATATAATTATTGTTATTAAAAATACTGTGGAAAAAAGGAAGGCCTTTTTTTCTATTAATAACATTGAACTGGAGTCTAGAATTGTTAATAGAGATTTGCCCCAAGGATCAGTTCAAGTCCTATCCTTTTTAACATATACCTATCAAGAATTCTACAGAATATAAGCCCTGACACGAAATTGCTCACTTTTGCAGTTGATATTGTTATCTATAGTTCCTCACGTTTTTGAGAACGGGCATTGGAAACAGTGACTGCATCATTGTTGTCACTGGATAATTGGCTTAATAGCGGAGGTCTTAAGATCGCCAAACATAAAACTCAACTTGTTGTGTATACGAAGAGAAAAATGTTAAATAACGCGATCTCGATCTCACTTAATAATATTGATATACATAACGCCAATGAAGCTTATTGTTGTTCAAAGGAGTTTTATTGAAAATAAAACGTACAAAGTATTCGATCCTTATAGATCCGGTATCGGTAATTACAGGTAAAACGTGTACACAGTGTACCGGAGAGTGAGACGGAAGTAAAGGTCCCGCGAAGTGGGTATGCCGGATCGAAAAGTTCTAGACGGCCACGCCACCTATGTCGGCCCAACCGCCAGATAAAACTACCTTTTCCTACAATTATAACTCCCCGACATATTAAGCACACTCCCGTGCGGCCCCGGTGATGCTACACCGCGAGAGCCCGGGAGACACTGACCGCCGAGGGAGATCGTCGGACAAGCCCGCTGAGAAGTAAGTGGCGTCATCCGACGGGGTCGAGCGGCGGCTGGATCGATCGCCGAGCGTCGCACACGCGCGGCATCCAAGGACATTGAGGATTCGGAAACACGAAAGCGCCGTTCCGCGGAATCGCGACGAAGACAAGATCAAGGTCAAAAGAGAGGAAAGACGAGGGAAAATCGGCACACCCGATTGGCCAAAAGTGACGACACTTAAAAATCGCATGGCACCATCAGGTACACCATTAGCTCAGCGGGTAATGCCGGAAGTGCGTCACAGGAATACTGACCCGGCATTGGAGGGCGAGGGGAGCTCCCCGCAAGGAACCAATCAATAAACATTAATATGCAACGATCGCACGCAGACGCGAATTCGCCAAATTCCTCCAAAATCGACGAAAGGGGAGGGCAAAATCGGGTATAAAAAGGCCGTGCATCAGTAATCCATCATCAGTTCAACGATCTACTTTACCAGCGGACATATCTCCAAGACTACAAGTGAACAGTAAAAGTCCAGTAAAAATGAATAAAGTGAATTCCGTGCCAAAAAGGACTTATAAAATCGGTGCCCGTCTTGGACTTATAAAATTCGTGTCGAAATTGGTCTTATAAAATTGTGTGCCAATTTTGATCTTATAAAAATCGTGCAACGCTGGACTTATAAAGTCGCGCCTATTTGGACTTATAAAAATGGTGTCGATTTGGACGGATAAATTATTTGTGAAATTGCGAAAAATAACTTAGAACCTGTGCGTCAAGAGTCAAGAGAGGATTTACAAACTGTCGAGAAAGTGTGCCGGAGAAAATTCGGTTACAGCACGTAATTAAGTAGATAACAATGGGTCCATTATACGAATGGAATAAATATTGTGTTCTTGAGTGAAATGAGTAAATTGTAAGTTTATTAAATGGATTAAAACAAAATAGGGGCGACATGATTGTGCGGTGATACAATGAAATAATTTTAAGTCGATGATTGATTCCATATAAGACAATAAACGTGTAAGGTGGAGCCTGGTCGAAGATCAGCTCGTTCGAGGTCCTTAGCGATGTAAGTCGGTTAATAACCGGCTTAATAGCCCGGTAAATAACTGGTCAATTAACCGCGGCTAAGAATGTATTTTACAGACGGTAACTTTTTCTGTGGTTGGCCCTACCGAACCCGGCGCAAATTGCATGTGCAAGATTCTGTCATACCCGCTTCAATCACGCCTCTTTACTCTGTACCCTATAAATGTATCTTGATCTAACCCGATCGTCCCCCATATAGTCGTTATTGTAAACAGTGCAAACGTTATGTTTAACGCTTGAACATATTACATTCTTTTGGTGAATACCAAATTTACCAATCCTTAATAGCATCCAAGGAATAAGGATTGGTTAATAGTCACCAGAAATCATTTACTGAAGAAATGAAACATTGATGAAATGATCTGCAATACCGTAGACATTGTATCAAATTTTAATTGAACGTTCGACTGTGCTTCTTAGTAGCACTGTCATTATTTAAATAACCGGTTGTTTTACCAGTAACTTTACCGGTAAAAATGTTTACGAACGTTATTAACCGGTAAATTCACACTACTTAGGCTTCTTCTGATTTAGACTCCTTTATTCCATATGAAGTGTAAGATTAATTGGTTTCAATCGAGATAATTCCCATAAAGCGGCTGAACAATCCTGAGCTTATTTGAACTTCGAGACAACACACAACACAAATCTTGCATGTGTCGACTAATACGAGCGGGTAGCTCGAATAAATATTCAATTCAAATAGCATACACCACATCTCTCCAATTTATTACGAGCCCAGCACATCCCAGCTATCTGAGCTACCTTGAGAAGTAACAAAATTGAATACCGTAATGCACTTACGGCTGTCACGTTACGAAGTATGACAAACCTAAGTATTAGCGATTGATTCAACACCAATATGAGAATGACTCATAATTGAACCCATTCCGTCTTATAACCAGATTTACTCATTCGTCGACATTACAACTGTTTTCTTCCATTCATGAAGATCTAAATTACCGATAATTTGATTATTACATGGAACTCTATTGTTTCTCAGAGTGTCGGGAGTAAGAAATACGAAGGGCTGTATTGTTTCAATGTTTTCCATTGTGTCGCAAAGTATTCGTGCCAGAGTCACTTTTTTTATTTGCTGTAGCTGCGTGATAGTAAAGCTGGTCTCCCTATTCGGATTTTCAAACCAAAATCTGTCGCCCTTGCGAAGATTCCTAAATTGTTGCGCTATTATGCAAGCGAATGTAGGGCCAATCAAGCCTCCCAGTACCGGTTTTTCCGCCAGGCCTGCAGAAAATAAATCGACATCTTCTAGAGCTGAATAGACTTTACGGAATTTGTGAGCTGCTGATGATGATGTGACTCTTTCAAAATCGTCCCAATTTTTTATTAGTGACAGTCCGCAGATTGATCGCCAGGCTATATAAGGTGGTAGACCATGATCTCGCCCACGTTGAATGTTTATAGATGCTAGATCCATACCAAATTTAAAGCTTGGTGTTTGAAAAAGGTGATTGGTTAATTCAGCCGTCATGAATTCATCACGTTTCTGTGATGGCTGGTTTACAAGACCTAGCAGCAGTCGATCAAGAGAACCCGGCGAATGTAAATTTTGACGATTATTAAACTCATTGTGAATGGAAGCATCTAAAAAAAAGATTCGTTAATGAATACCAAACAATATATGATCCTTCTACTGAAGGTCTGTTGGTGTGGGTGTACTTACTGTTAAACACTGGTCTGTGTTGCATGTCAACTCTGATAAAGCTGTCCTGCACCAAAGAGTGTCCGAAGCGATAAGCAGCGGTTGAAAAGGCGTTAACAATGTTTGGATTAACGGTATCGTTGTAACCATTGTAATAACTATCACTTGTCAGTTCAAGGTCAAAGATCTTCATGATGTCGTCACCTGGAATCATAAAGTTACCATGCTAAAGATAACGCCATAATTATGATACATGTCTCGATGAGAAAAGTAAATTAAACGTTTACTAGCAATAATTAATTTCCTTATTCTAGTGCCATTCACTGGCATGAAAGAATTTTTTTTTCCAATCACTTTAAAAATGTTCAAAATTAACGTTAAATTTCAGATTATTTCAAATTATTGTCGAACGTTCTTGAGAAGTTGATGGGCACGCTTCCAATATTCAGGATACATTCCAGATTACTGCAAACGTGATAAGAATGATTAAGAGATTGCTAAAAAAGTTTCAAAACCTCATGTGGGTTGCCTATGTACATCAAGGGGAGCTGTAACGTCACGAAGCTAAATACTAAAAAAAAAATTATGCACCATGCTACCAAGTAGTTACACTCCACGATGCCAGAAGTGGAATCGTAGAATTGATGATATTTGAAAACGATGCATCGGTTCGGAATTTCGAAGATACTTTCTTCATATAATTTGGACACAAGGTTCCAGTGCTCCCAGTTCTCATCATAACTGTTCGACAAATGTTGCGATATAGGCGTCGTGTGCCGGAAAAGTACAACATTATTATAAAAATGTCGTTTAAGTTCCCGGTCTGTAGTAGTAGTAGTAGTTTATTAATGCTCGCCCTTAGGCATTGCATGAACTTCCGTTACACATTTTTTCTTGTACATGATTTCGTTATCCTATTCCCTATTCCTATTCCTATTCAAATCTATTTTCACCTAATCTTTCATCTCCCCCTGCTCTACCTTCTCTTTTCGCGCAATTCTTTCTTTCCATCCATTCCTTTATTCACCTGTACCCTTGGCCTTTTTCTCCGGCAATTTCATTTACCTCTCTCTCTCCCATCGCCGCGATCCTTCACATCATTTCGCCGCGTGTTCCAGTGTGTCCACGGCCCACCTACACAACAAGCATCCAATATTCCCCCCCCCCCCTATCCAGTATCTGTTTGCTCTCTCTTGGTTTCCGCACCTTACTCTCGCTATCGCCCTTATCCACTCTCCTTCCCTTTTTCTTCCTGCTGCGACATATTCAGGGACGCTTTCTGTTCTGCTATTCTTGTACCGCGCATTGCTCCTCGATTGATTTATTTTCCCTTCCTTTCTCCTTCCTCTTTGTTCTTCATCGCGTCTCTTAGCCGGTCCAGCCAAGGCTCTCCATCTTCCATCCATTCTCTCCATTCCGCATCTCCTATCCCGCACTTCCGTATGTAATCATTCCTTTGTTTTGTCCATTCTGTTATCAATCCTTTCTCCTCGTCTCTTCTTCTTTCTTCCCAGCATTTCAGCAGAAGGCTCTCTCCTTCTCCTCTTTTCATCTCCCCCACCTTTTCCTCCCACTTTGCCGCTCTCTCTGCCATCAAGGCACTTGTTTCTTTTCTCTTCAACTCTTCTCTATGTATCCTGTTGTGTTGCAATCCACTCCCAGAATCCAACGTAATATTTCTCTTCTACTTTCTCTATCTCCTGCCACTCTTTCCATCCCCATAATTCGGCTCCGTATGAGATTATTCCTCCAATTTTGGAGTCAAAGAGCTTCAGTCTCCATTGGATATCTCCCTTGGACTTCCTTTCTCCGATGCCCCAGATTTTTCTCATCGCTATTTGTGTTTTTTTCACCCTTTCTTTCACGTGCTCTTTGTCACCGTTATTCCTTCTCACCACGTATCCAAGTAAGTTTAACTAGTCCATCTCATTTATCTCCCCTTTCTTCCATTTGCATATGGTCTTCTTTCTCCTTCCTCCTCTTCTTCTGAACACCATCATTTTCGATTTTTTCACGCTCAATTCCAACTTCTTCTTCAGGTACTTCTCCAATCTTTTCATAGTTTCTTTCATTGCCTCCTCTCCTTCTACCAATATTACTACGTCGTCTACGTATTCTAGTGACCAGATTCATCTTCTACCTATCTTTATTCCTCCAACTCTTTTACTTAGTTCCTCTCCCAGGTCTGCCATATATATATATTGAACAGCGTCGGGCTTAGTGCACACCCCTGTCGCACCCCTTTTTTCGTCCAAAATTCCTCCGGTTTTTGGTTTCCAATTCTCACTTTATATTTTGTCTCTCTGTATGTCTCCTTCGTTCTTTCCACTAGGCCTTCTTTTATCTCTTTCCTTCTCATCGTTCTCCACAGTTCTTCCCTGTCGATATTGTCAAACGCGGCCTTCAGGTCTATGAAAAATCCATACACCTCTTTTCCTTCAGCCATCCTCCGGCCCACTACGTGTTTCAGTACCGCTATCGTGCCGCGGCGTTCCCGGAAGCCCGCTTGCGTCTCCATACTCTATTACAGTGCACCTCACTCCTCCGAACATCAATACACCTAACTCACCCCTCAACAAGATCCCGCCATCACCACCATTACAACCACCGTTCGACCAAATATGAACATACAAACTGTTTTCATGCTTTACTTACGGCGAAGCTTACTTTATCATACCATTTTCGTATACGAGTACTTACCTAACAATACCGGCAAGAATTCGCGATATGTCACGAGCTGTATGAGAGCGCTGACAATCCGCCTTGCCTCTTGATATAGTATTTCATCACTCCAATGACGATTTATGGCTGCTAATTCAGTTGAGATTCTATTATGCAGCTTTAGGAATACAATGTGTATGGATAAAAGTGCGGGCTGTTCACTTAGGCGTCCATCTCCAGCTTTGAAACATTCTGTAGTCACGAAACCTCTTTGGCAAAGGGAATCAATCTCATCAAGTGGTAAAGATGGCTTCCGGGATTGAAGTTTTCCATATTGGAGTAAGCCTGAAATAAATTAACATTGTTTTATTGAAGACTTCTTCCGCCTTTAGGCTATATTGGTATATACAAAATGCTCTGATGCGCGAGAGTCATATTATTGTACGTCCATATGTGCTTAGCTCCGGAATCTTAGGGACTAGAGCCGCATCGCGTTAAATTAATCAGATACGTGTGGGTAACTGGGGCTCGAATAGGACCTGTTTCATTCTCCCACCTAGCCGTGTGCCAGGGTGGGGAAGATTGTCCGGTGCGACCTCATGAAGGCCAGTTCCAAGACTTGATGCATATTTACTAATTGATTCAGTTCTGTCACCCATTATGATAAAAAGAGTCTTCGCGGAGCTGTTGGGCTAGTGTACCGTCTGAAATTTATCTATCACAACGCATATCTGATTCATACTTAATACTCTTCAGCGATAGATTGGCGGAGTATAATTTGAGTATTATTGAGTCCAATACGACATGCTTTTAATACTTGCATTTTTTATATTTTTAATACTTTTTTTTGCGCGGGCAACCATAGAGACAGAGCCGCTCGCTATTATCTTCGCTGTGGGCCATTTTCGGTCGTATGTACCTATATGGCCACAATTTCACCGTCGTTACTCACCATCGACCCCCGGTCTGGTTGCATAACGCAAGACACCCGACTTCAAAACTATTGGATGGAGACTATGAATATGACTATTCATAGTCATATTCGCTTCAACGAATATGACTATGAAATGAGATACAAACCTGCTAGAGTCAATTCTAACGCGTACGCGCTTTCCCAGAATGCTATTCCCACAGACTCTCAACAGAACAGAGTACATGACGATATAAATGAATTTGATTGTAAAGCTCTCGTGGGAACCTCTTTCCTCGCAAGGTCAGAAGAGACGGAGAAGAAACAAGAACCTAAGACGATCACCGACGGAATTGATTTCGGAATGGAAATAGATTCCCGAGTAGAATCGACTGATACAGACTCACATAGCGACGTGTACGAAACTGCAAATGAAGACGGGATACCTCCCTGCGTCACGAGGTTAAACTCAACGGGGGAGGGTGCCCCTGTAGGCTAACGTTGTCTGCGTAATTCCGATCATACATAGGTGCGTACCACCGCTTATGTAGTGATGCCAGACTCCCCCACTCATTTTCTCCCGCGGATATCTTGTACATACCGTGTTAAAAAATTTCCTCCGAGGGAAATTTCCTTCCAATCTGGTATCACTGTGCTTATGGGGAGTGAAAGGGCTGAGTGAAGTACATTCCCTTCTTAGCAGGAAAAAGGATTAATTGTGCCACTGGACGATGCGTTGCTGGAAACCCCAGAGCGTAAGTCAGTGAGTCTGGATGAGGAGATGGTCTCCCTCTCCGTGTATCGTTGTCATCGGTGACCCCGGGGCCAACGGAAGGACCACTGGTGGTAGATGTTATGAACCCTTTCCAGTACTGGAGAAAGAAATAATACGGTCGTCCATAGGGACCTTGGCCAATTAAGAAATAAAAGGGAGAGACGAAGACTGTGCAATACTCATCTTGTCCGCTTCCTGTTTCATCTAGACTTCCTAACGATGAGAAGGACAATCTTGTACATTTCATACCCTCTAATTACGACATGTCCTCCGCGATAAGCCAAGAATTGCTCTCTCGAGGGAGGCTCTCACTGGACAGACTGCTGGAGACGCAGAAACCTTGGTCGGTGAAGCTGTCGCACGCATTGCTGACGAACACTATATGTTCCTATTAATTGATAATGCATCCTTCGAGGACCAAGCAAATCTCAGGAATGTGGAATCTTGCATGAAAAGTTTAAGGGTCCTCATGGGCCACCTTAGCATTGTCGCCTGTAGCATTTCTGAGCACAGCGATGAAATAGGACGATTGCCGTGGGCAAGCAGAAAGCAACTTCTCAAAACAATATTTTCTATCGAAGGTTATCTAACGAAGGTTATACTGTTACTATTTCTACCAACGAATTGATATTCCCTTCAGCAGCAGAACAACCAAGTATCCTCAAACAATATCATGAATCAGTCGTCGGGGGCATCAAGGGGTCACAAAACTTTTTAATAGAGTTCGGGAGGACTTCTACTGGAAGACGATGACTCAGGATATTGGTAATCTCATTCGAACCTGTGCTGGTTGTCAGAAAAAAAACACATGCGGGTTAAAACCAGACAACTCCTTCGAATCATCGGCACACCTTCACGAGCCTTCGACAAAATTCAAATGGACATTTTTGATCCTTTGCTACCCTCTACGACGAGGATGAGACTTGGCCAATGACTGGGCAACACACACCCTAAATGGGCCGGATTACTCTTACCCTCGGGCTTCACCGAAGGATCGGCAAAAATCGTCGGAAAGGGAAGAGAGGAAAAATTGAAAGAACGGAACTTGTTTGCACCTCGAGCCGCGAGCATCGAGCTCTTGAGTAAAAGTTTGTAACAATATACGAAAATATTCATTGAAATCTAAATCATTAGTAGCGTTTATTCCGAGTTCTCTCGGTCATCCTAAATATTACCCTGAATCTCCTTTCACAGTTCTCGTGCACCGCGAGCCAAACACTTTCATGTTCCACGGGCGAAACGAATATAACGATAATAACGATAATAATAAATTTGCGAAAAGTCCTACATCACATTCATTTCGACTAATTGTGAAATAAACAATCAATTTTTCTTGTAATCGAATTATTAGTGACCAAGAATTATTTGTCTTCGTCCGAAACATATCTGGTGTTTCCACAAGGTTAAACTAAGAGTACGAGTTTCGATACCTCAAACGCCGTGACAAAATAAATTTAAGCATTCTGTCCTCGGTTTTTCTCGACCTGTCATAACATTTCGGTGGAGAGTGATTCACCTGCCGTGCTATTGGTTGTCACTACGCCCAGTTACAACACTATGACACATTGTTGTCGTTGGCTCACTATAGCTTGACATTTGCTAATATAAAAAATAATATAATTATATCTTTAAATCTCGTTATATTATTATTTTCAATACATTCCGCTTCTATACTATCTTATTCTATCTTATTTTGTTATGTATAATTTATTATCAAGAGACGCTACCACGTCTCTTATATTATATATTATATTATATACTAGTGGATCTGTTGGCTCACGCGCTCGCACCCCCTTTGTGGACATAAGCCCTTATTACTCTAAATTCCCATAGCAAACAAACACTCGGCCCCTCCCCCTCCCCCTCCCCCTCTAACTTGACGCAACTTACTCTACGCTGAAAATGTATAACGTCTCTAAAGACGTTTCACTTCAAAAATCGCGAGATTTATCGACACCTTAATATGTATGATTCAGAGGTGGCTTGGAATCTCATCATCGACAACCGCATTACGGACACGACATTGGCAATACGTGGAATATACTTATAATTGATCATTTGCATAACATCTTACTCACCGTGACGAAACAGCCGAAGACTGTCGCTATGCTCAGTGCTGCTACTGTATACCATTGATGCATCCAAAAAACTAGTCACTTGAGATAGCTGTTCCCTCGGTCCAAATTGACAGTTCTCCCGCGGTGCTGGACTACTTCGTACGAACTCTAAACACTGAACCCCAAGTGGTCCAAGGAAGCTGTCGTGTTGATGTACGATTATTGGCAAGCAATCTGGATGCTGAATGTGAAAACAGACAATTCATAATCATCATTGAATCATCATTGTCAACGGACATTGAATGAGTCAAAAAGACGCATAGAAGATGTACAACAATTGAATTACTAATGACGCTCAACTGAAGTGACCGTTACAACAAAAATAATCTGATGGAAAAAACAATGTGTGTGGCGGATACACCCGCCAAACGTGAAACTTCTGAAATTTGTATATTGTAATATCCGAGCAAAATGGAGTAACGATAAATCTGATACTTTTTTATTCATAAATGAATATTTAATACGGAAAAATGCGTCTCGAAAAAAAATTTCATGACATTCGAAAAATTCAAAATTACATCAAATTTCTGTGTAAAATTTCAGTGTGATTTTTCGGTGTTTTGGAGCATTCTGAACACGTTTTCATTAAAACCTCGATTTTAATCGAAAGTTAAGTATAATAACGAAAAAGACATTTTGTCTAGTGATGCGAAATGAGACAAGAATTTCCACCATCTCGCTCGTTTTCTCTTGAGCTTCTTATTTATTTTACTCTCTCGGCTCGATCGTTTGCTACGAAGTGTCACAATTGTCTCGTCTTGTCATATCTCGAATTGGCAAGCGAGACCAAGCGAGAATCTTGATATTTATGCTATGTGACAATGTACTGTGACGCCGTATTTTCGGCACGTCCCAAAAATTTAAAGTCCTCAGGGGAGAGAGTCGGCGCGCGCCCTCACCGAGCGCAGATCACATTTCTCGGGCAGATCCAAGGGGCTCAGTAACGTTATTCGATAGACTAGTAATTAAATTGAACGGTTTTCATGTACTATTCGCGCCTGGCGAGCGTCGAGCGACCGAAGAAGGAGTTCGTACCGGTAGCTGAGGGCGACAGCGCAACGAACATCGAGAGGAGTAGTGAGAGTTTGGGGATTCTTCCGGTGACCGGCGACAGTGACGGTGCGTTGCTCTGGACTCTCTCGCATTGTCTCGACGCAATTGCGATTTTGGAACGCCTGAAAGGAATTAGAAGGAAGGAAGCGCTCTTGATCGATTTTCGAGACGTCACAGGCGATTGAATTGGGGCCTTTGTCACATCAAATATACCGGTAAGCTTTTCCCAACTCGTCGAAAGTAAATTTCTTCGTCCTTGTCGACGCACCGGCTTTGCCGGTGAATTGCACACGGGGTACTCTCAATCGAGACGTCGACCGCTGTTCCGGCCGTGTCAAGGAACACCTTGCTCGTCGGCAATTTTGATAAGTCCGCTATATCGGGAATAAAATCTGATTTAATTTAGAGAGTGCGGACAGTGCAAAAATCGGGTCGTAGAGTTGCGTCTTTGGTTGTTCGAAAGTGACACATGCGCGATCCCGGTACTGAGCTCGCGCGCGGATCTGGCCGGGAGCCCTGGAAGAATTTGTCTTGTCTTTTGCGTTTGTTATCTCTTAAAGATTGGTTTGCGAGTGCGCGTCGTGCGGGTCTCCGTGCCGTTTTTCGCGAGTGATAGTTTCGTAGCCTTCGTCGACGGCGTCAGCCTCTCGACAGATAAACCGGCGAAAATAAAGCGAAAACGGCCCGTGTGCATATCGCCCCGGCTTCTCCGGACTGCGCCTCCTAATTACGTGTTTGTCTGCACGCTTTTGTCCCACGTACACTGCTGTTCATGAATGCCTGGTTTTTCTGATTTTTTTATCTTCCTGGATATCTTGCGCTATGTCTTCATGGGGTCGAAGATACCAAGGAAGATATCCAGGAAGACCTCCCGGAAGCCATCCGGGAAGACATCCGGAAAGACATCCGGGAGGACGACCGGGAAGACACCCAGGAAGACGCAAGGAAATCCAGGCATTCATGAACAGCAGTGTACCGGTAAGCTAGGAGGATTTATGTCTTCCTCCGCGCATGGAGATTCGCGCGTCGCCCAGCGTTTCACGGCGGGTCCTTCTGACCTTGACGTGTGACCGCTGCTGCGTTGGCCGCGCTGTGCTGCTCGATAGCCTACCGAGCGTATTATTTTCGTTTCGCGTACGTTAAGCCAGAATATAGCAGGGACCCAGGGCCTTAATGTATTATTTGAAGGATATTTTATAGCCAGTTATTTGAAAATTATCTTGTTGCGGATTTCATTGTAATTTCCGAGTAATAATTTCATCGGGCATTAGGCCATTCCTTCCGACGGTGAACTGAGTAGCCGCCGGGAGTTTAGTAGAGAATTTATGTACCGGATAGACGTAAGGACGAAAAGATTGGAAAAGAGAGCGAGAGTAGCGTTTATCTTGAGTCGTTAAATTCACTTGGAATTTGGAATTTAAAGCATTAATTTTCTTTTAATAAATTGTTACTCGTCTCTCATAATTTCTGACTGAGAATTTTCATTGTTGCTTAAGAACCCAAGTAAAGATTTCCCCGAACCGCCCCTCTACCATTCCCCCAAGGCTGCAGCTAGTCGGAGCCCGACCTTGGTCTCTTCCGAATATCGATATCGATCGTGTCGCACGCGGAGTGTGGCTGGCGTCCAAGATAAAATTACAAACGATCGAAAGACCGGGGGTTTGTGTGGAATACCGGTAGTGGAGTTTTGAGATTTCGCCTCCACCCGGAAATTCGCCTCACAGTACATGGGTGGTTTCTTTTGAATGCAATTGAATAATTATCATTATTTCACTCTTTACTCTTCGTTCTCGGTCTCGACCTGTCCCATATCGCGTTCATCCATTAATTCATCCTCACTATTAAAGGACTGCGTAGTTCGTCCCGCGCAGAAAAAATTTGTCCCGGAAGGAGTCCTGGAAGGACTCCCGGCAGGACTCCCGGTGGGACTCCCGCCAAAGGCCCGCGTGAGGCCTGCAGAAGTCCCGCATATAATTTGGATCGTAGTTCTTACGACAAATTAATCAGACGCTTTCGAGGACAA
>JAPYZD010001377.1:0-28762 GCA_030522725.1 Ichneumoninae sp. B BG-2022a
TTTATTTTTTATTTATTTTTTATTTATTTTTTATTTATTTTTTATTTATTTTTTATTTATTTTTTATTTATTTTTTATTTATTTTTTATTTATTTTTTAATATAACATTTTTAGATATTTCTGCAGGAATTATCTCGAATGTAGCCACCTACAGAAACCGATGAATTAACGAAAACACCATACGTCATCGGCTCAATTTACCTGGTGCGAAGTTGGCTGTACGGCGCGGCCAATTACGGCACGAATAAATTTCTATTTTCGCAAGGGACAAAAATATTGATCGCAACATTTGATAGAAAGGAAAAAATATATTGAACATCGACTAGGAATAAATTGGTCAAGCTTTCTTAATTGGCAGTCGATAAATCGGTTCAGATACTCGTCTGGGTGGTACTTCGTGAAAGGATAATAAATAATTCATCGTACTTCGCACTTGGGTAATTGGATGAATAATCTACGGAAAAGCACCGAAGCTTCGTCTCCTCGTGGCGCTCTTCTATTTTCCTTGTGCCCGACGCTCGTTTCGATGAATCTTTTTTCCTCCATTTCTCGACACATCTCTCGTCTATTATGCGTCAATCTCAATTAATAAACTAGTTTGCTAAAACGGTACGCGATCGCAAATTGAGAAGAGAGACAGGTTTGCTTCCCTCTGCTGATCCTCGAGAGTGTGTTACTTACTATGGTATATAATGTGTGTGTGTGTGTGTATATATATATATATATATTTCGTCACCCCGTCTCCCCAATCGATCGCTAATCGCTACTGTCAGTCATCTTGGCATTTTGCTACAGTGAAGCACTATTAGCCACCCCAACGGGGATGAACACCAGAAGAAATTCCCCCTTGTAGTACTCTCCTGCCGACGTTACTCGATTGACGCTGACTACTCTTAACTCACCCCTTCCCCTCCGTTCCGCTGATCGCGATAAGGCATATCAACGAATCTCATCATCACCGAACTTCCGAAAAATCGATAAAAAAAAACCATCCGCCGTTATGAGAAATTTATGATCAAAGTTTTTCTAAAAAAAATGTTTCAAAAGTGAATAACTAAAACGATAGTAATTCAATTTCCGTTCAATCAATATGATCCCAAACCCGCATCGTCCTTCACAAATAAGCCTCGATCTCCCGGAAATTTCGAGTCTTCTACGTAACCATTCCATCCGGATTCCTTTATTTTCCTATCCCCCCATCCCGCCCCCCCTCTGCAGTTTCCGCTCGAATCACTACAGCGGTCCGACGATGTCAAATGCGTACATGCGCGCACGAGCGCAGAAGTCCTCATTCTCGAATGCTGCTGCGCCTCTGTACATAGCATTGGTAGATATAGCAGCGGCATCAGAATACAGTGCATCCTGTGCATCGGGGTGAGGAGGAGGAGACGGGAGGGGGAGGGGAGGCGTTCGCCGTGATGCAAACGTAACTATAGCACGATGAGGCCACTATGTACGTATCCGCGGATCCGAGGCCCACCGGACAGAGGCTACATACACGTACGTTAACGTGTTCAACGCGCTAACAATTCAGTCGCGGTTACGATGCTATTTAGCTGCTCCGCCACGCTGATTACTCTCCCGTGATGCTACTGGTGATGTTGGCGCTGCTTCTGCTGCTGCTGCATCTACCCCCTTTGCTGCGCTGGCTACCAATGCACCGCTGCAGTTGATGCACCGGCGTGCATCGGTGGTAGCCAGGACGGATCCCGAGCTACACATATATACAGGATTTAATAGGAAGATCAAACCTCTCCCCGCGTCGCTCCGTCCAACGTTATCTATGGAAACTTCGAGCCTCCCCTTGCAACCCCCCGCCCCACCGCCGGCCCTCGCTGCAGTGGCAGCTGCAACTGCTGCCGTTGTAGCCTTATCGTTAGGCACTATTATACTGATCGAAAGTGCATGCGGACTGCGCTACGCATTCATTGCACATACCGCATCCCAAATAGCAGAGACCGTGAGCGTTGATGAAAACATTTGAGTTCGGATATTTCTAATTAATCGTTTTATCACTCTTCCGATGGAATTCGTGAAAATTATGCGAGCTTTCACGGTATGGAGATGATTATGCATGCAAAGCGTTTACCGAGGCATTAAGTCGTTAATGCCTCACGTATGGAATCCTTGTTCAACGAAGTCCTGGAATGAGCCAAGACGCAACCTTTCAACTATTCGAATAACGAGTTGATGCGCTAAAAAAAATCTATAAAAATCCACAGACATACCTTGAAGTGTTGGTTTTCCCTAACGCAGAGAAAATAATATTTTTGTGCTCAAAAGAGATTTTGTGCTTAAAAGAAGTCTCCCGTACTTCAAGGCTTAACGTGCGAATTTGATTTCAACATTGCTTCCGCATTTTCTTCTTTAATTTTTTTTTTTTTTTTTTCAAAGCTCTTCCGGTCGCGGTGCGGGAATCAATAACCATGTTATGTTCGAGAGACCTCCTCTCTTCACGATTTACCGATAATTGTACCTACTCGCGTGATGTTTCTGGCGAACGGAGAGAGAGACAGAGGCTCTCGCGGAACAAAGTTCCTTCGCGCTTGTTGCTGGAAGGCGGAGTGCGATGGCTGCGGTGCCGACGACGCGCCCGGCAAACCGTGGAGATCCCGGGCGGCAAAGAGGAGCAGCAATAAAGGGCGAGTGTGTTTGTTTAGGCTCTTCACTTTGCTATCTCGCTCTGTTACTTTACCGTCTCCCACTTTCGGGGCGCACTCCACGGCCTCTTGTTCGAGCTTTCTCGTTTTTCCACAAATTACCACCCCAATGGGTTCCAACTCCGTATCGCACCGAAATCGACCTCCTCGACCCGCAAGAAATACCCCACCGTTCTTCCTGTCGAACAACCCCTCGAACCAAATTTCTGAAATTGGAACCAACGTGAAAAAAGAAATTGATTTCGTTCGACCAAAATTGTTTAATTAAAAAAGAAAAAAAGTAAGAAACAAAAAAAACCACCACCTAGACGAAAAATGAATTATTCGTTTTTCGGAGCGTCAAGTGAAATTCGCCTACGTCATTTCCTCCGAGGTATTAATCGCGCGGGCGAGACCGAGGCGTGACATGATATTGCTTATTGATCGTGCGGTCTCAGAGCGAAGGCAAGAGAGCTGCGCGAAGGATCAAGAGGCGGATGAGTTCGACTAATTTTCACACTGCACGATCCGCCTCGAGAAAAGTTGGAAGAAGACGGGAAGAAAAGTGGGAAAGGTGCGTCCCGTGCTTGGGAAGAACCCTGGTTCTTCGAGCCAGACAACACAGACAACGATCGTCAGTATGTGCCTTTGCACTGCTTTGGGTGAGAACGAAGAAGATGAAATTACGAAGTAAAAAAGCAGAGGAGAAGAAACGTTCAGGTCGCTCGTACTGGAGTGTAATCGATGAGTCCCGAATGGTTTTTCGTCGAAAGGTATATTTTTACGATGCTCTGGAAAATCGACGAGTTTTCGTCGGGAAAGTATCTCAAAGGGCGATCTATATCTCCGGTTCAATTATCGTTTCAAGCTCCATTGCGGAAGGTTCATCCTGGACCTCCTTTTTTTAATTCACACACAAAGTTCGAAGCCGCATAGATACAAGCTGACTCTATGAATTATTCAGATCACAGGGGTATTAATTAACAGCGTAATCTTAATTAGAATAACAGCGAAGCTCTCGAGCGTACATATTTTCATTAATCTCTTCGGCGAATCTCTCACGGAGCCTGCTCTAATTACGAAAATTGGATAGAGGACGAACGATTATAGTCTTGCTGGGTAACAGTGTTGATGCGTAGTCGGATATTCAAAGTCGCGTTTTAACTCTCGTAGTCGCACAAGCGCCTTTGTGCAGGTCGGACTTGAGCGCAAGATCTTAAACATTTCGAACGTAAAGATCTAAAAAAGCGCGCAATTATCTCACGGGACACCGAAGAAAACGTTGCTTTGAAGCGAACGATATAAAAAAAATATCGAACAAAAACGCACTCAGTTTCGATCAAAGATCATTTTTGTAAACTAACAATTTATTGTCTAAATCCATTTTCTTTTTTTTTTTCAAGCGAAAAATATAATTCTTAAACGTTTCACCGAAGAAGCATGATCGTACCCTTTCATTCGAGCTTTATGGTCTTCCACACCTCTGTCTTAGTATCGTTGCTTATTGTCATCCAATTTTCATCCAAGGCGAATGATGTAAAAAAGATCGTTCAAAAATCGCGCTCGTTTTTGATTAAAGACAATTTTTATAGTAATCACAATTTATCGTCGAAATTCATTTTCTTTTTTTTTTCAAATGAAAAATATAATTATCAAGCGTTTCATCGAAGAATTATGATAACGCCCATCCATTCGTGCTTTATGGACTTCCGCACCTATGCCTCAGTACCGATGACTATTTTTTCATCCAATTTCCTTTATCGGTTTCGAGAAAACAGATGCGCGATACACGCAATTGTTTTTCTTCGCAACCTTCGAGTGAGCGACGCGATTAATTATACATCAAGGTTGTGTGTCTCCGTATATATAACAATCTATTCGGTCTTCGCCGGAACGATGGGGCAAGGAGGAACGTCGGAGATGCAGTAGTGTGAAGAGAAGAGGAGGAAGAAGAAGAAGCAGCCAGCCGGGCGCGAGCGAACGTATTATATTCCAGGGAATACGAGAGAAGAACCTTTCTCGCACCTCTTGATTCTCTTTATCTTACGGCTTGGTTTCGGCATTCCTGCATCCTTCTCGCCCTCGCACCCGAAGATCGCCGGCGCGCCGCGCCTAAATCCCATTTTCACTTCCTCCAATAAGTCACGGTACATTTAGCATTCTTCGCAGTTATTCTCGTATTTCTTGTTCCACGCCGAACACCCCGCGCCCCCGCCCCCTGGAAACCCCGTGCCGCTGTTCCTCTCTCTCATTCAACACCTCGACATATCCCTAAACATCCTTCGTCCGGTTCATCCTTTCGTTCTCGCGTATAGGTACAAGCACGAGGGCCGCTCAACCAACCCGGCTTTCCATGACCGGACTAGGATTCAATTTAGTAGAAACACCTATAAGCGACTCCGCGATGTCACAGTGGTTCTCAGAACGATAAAAAACAATCAATTTTCATGATTCTTTAAATCCCTCAAACGACATTTGGATCGCGTAAAGGAAAACCCGAACAAAAAAATTACAGATTGGTCGTCCAAAAAACGACTGTATTTTTTTTCCGCGGTTCGGACTCGCGCAAATGCGCGGAATAACTTGTAAGACAATTGGGGATTCCCCGACGAGAGCAGGCCAGAGCAGAACTCCTCTTTTTCGGTCAGGCATCAATGGCGACTCGAAACTCGCGGCAAAAGATACCTTAAGATCTGTATTTTTTAAAAAGCGAAACCCTCACGTGTCGACGATCTTGCCAATTTTGGTGATTCCCCCGTGTAAATTTTGTCCGAAACGATCCGGAAACTTATCGTCGAAAATTATCGGAAATTTAACACGCAATGGTAAACGAGAACCCCTGCTGGTATCCGAATATTATCGGGACGTAGCATCTGCGTCGAGGCGCGGCCGTTCTGTTCGCCTACAATGCACCCAGATGAAGAAGAAGAAGAAGAAGAAGAAGAAGAGAAAGAATAAGAAATACAGACTGAAGAAGTAACGAGCAAGAAAACGACAAGAGTAAGAAGATGAAGAGGAGGCAACGAGGACGCGTTCGAGCGAGGAAATATTACGGTAACTCGTCCGGAGATCGTCGTCAGAAACAGCAGATCGTGTCACACAAGGCATACGGCACAGCTGCGAGGAGTCTGGGGGGAGGGGGGGGGGGGGAGGTAGAAAGAAAGGGGAAAAAGAAGTTGAAAGTGGTGAGACCGGACCGCGGGACACACACACCGTTGACCGGAGGGCCTGGCGGACGTCAGGTAAGCGGGACGGAGGAGGGGCTCTTGTGCCAACTCCTCGGATATCTTCTCCCGCGCTTGTTAATGACCGGGTCCTACTAAATCGTGACCATTTGTTTATATGGTGTCGCCTTGGAAGGAACAAGCGCATCGCCGCTCGGGCATCATAAATCCCTCACTCCTCGATTGTAATTTGACGTGACAAATGGCACGATGTAAACGATAGCGCTCTTCCACGTTCCTATATACCGCGGTACACATACGGACACCGCCTTGGCACGGATGCGTGTACGTGCACGGGTATCGCGTGTACCGACCTATCCGCGGATACGGCACGGAGGACGCGGCTGCGCAGCCTCCTTTGTAAAATATGAGTCCGTCGCGGTCCTTCATTCGCTCGTCGTTAAAATAGACCGCGAGAAGATGCATCGCGGGGGCGCAAACTTGCGGCTGCAGCGACGACTCGTACCGGGGTTCGACTCCAAGCTGCGCAAAACTTTTGCCATCGCGCGTCTCGTCGCGCACGGACGCATATAGGCTCCCCGCATACCTTTATATCCAGCAACGACGTATGTACGCGTAACTCGAGCACGGTGGTCCGCGGTCGGTCGTACCGAGGAGCGGAATGAAAAGCACGTATCTTCGTTTCGTACGTCCGGAGAGAAGAAGAGAGACTCCGTGTGCACTCACCGGTCTTCCCGTCCTGCCTCGGCCGGAGTTATACACGATAAATCCTTGCGAGAAGACGTACACGCTCTTCGGACGGCCGGTAGGACGAAGAAGTTACCGCCTCGGTGATCCCCGTGCGCGCTAGAATACCGCGCAACCTCCGATGGTTTTGTAATGGGGTTCACGTGTGTCTCGGACAGAAGAAGAGACCGGGCGAGGATTCATCGACGTCTCGGACTCATCGACGGCTTTCGATTTTTCCTCTTTTTTTTTTATCGATCATACGTGTGGTACACTTAACAATTTCGGGACGCCGCTGATCGACGCGGTGGATGCGTCCGAGCAGGAGAAATGTCGGAGGGAAATATTCTGCATCTTCGATGTAGGTAGACCGGATGACACTTGGCGATTTCGACATTGAATCGTCCATTCCTATATTTTTTTTTCTCAGCTGAGAAAACGCTTTCAACGGATGATTGGAGCGAAATGTACCCTCGTTACAGTGTTTCAAGATTTTGATTGGTTCTTACCCACTTTAATTCAAAGATTCGCTATGGATTTATTCATCGTTTGATTGTGCAACGCCTTTAAAGGCTGAAAGTTCGATACGAGACTCGTTCATTTTTTCGCGAATCGATATTTGACGGAGCCCATCAGCCTCCGATGTGTGCCTTTAGGGATGACGTTTTTTGCGACGAACAAAAAGAAAAAACAAAAAAAATAGGCCGGTACGATTGAGAGTCGATGAGAGGTCAGTTTATGTTTTGACAACACACTTCTCGTGCCGCATAAAACGATAGAAATTGTTGCCCTGAGGATGGAACATCAGATAGACGAGACCGAGACAAAACGGACCCTCAACCACTATTTGTGATGACACTTTTTTACATCGTGCCAAAAATTCTTAAAAGTAATCCGCTCTGCCCTAGGATTCCGTTTCACTCCGTTCTTCCCTACCACAATAATTATCCCGCCCGTCGCGGCAATAATCGAACTACACCTCGGCCCCTCCATCTCTCGCCCTCTCGGCGTGAACTGAAGAGTTGTAAATCGAAGAAAAATAAGACCAAAACTTGAGGGACAATAACGAATGAAAAAAAAAATAAAAAAATAAAGAAAAAAAACAAGTCCGAAAGAAAGAGTGCCGGCGGTGAACAGTAGCTGTTTTGACGGGAATATGCTTTCCTCGCCATTTAGATGCGCTCGTTATAAAACCCGAAGTGGCTCGGATTGCCCGTGACCGACACCTGGAAGAATTCCTCCGTTCATCTTTCGTCTTAGCCGATCTGTATACTTTTGTCCTTCTCGCGGCCCGAACGGAGCCTCGAACAAATCGGTCCTTCTTGATCCTCGCTCGGGCGATATGCGCGCCGTCATCGCATCGATTCCTCACTCGGAGGCCGCCGCTGGCCACCACACAGGAGCGATAATAATGATTCTCGATATAACCTCCCGCACGGATGCGCATCATCCATCCTCTTGTTCCCTTCTTCTCACACTTGCATCCCGATCTTCGACCTTCGCCTCATCCGACCAAGACTCGGCGGGTCTCTTGTCTCGTCCCGTTCCACTTCCACTTCGAACTATATTCAGGCTCTTCTTCCCACCGATGGGCCATCGTCGGCTTTTGAGTTCTTGGTGAACCGATTTGATGCGCCAACGACGCCAGTGGCCGACCCCCTCCGTCGTTTCTTCTCGAGTGGCCTGCATCGATAAACCTCCCGAGCTAATACCTTTTGCCAACCCCCCGCCCCCGCCTCCTACATCTCGAGCTTCCACGGAAGTGGTAAAAGCAAAAGTTTTTGCTTTTATCGCGGCAAATGGATTTTCGATGAATCTCATATCCGCCCGCGGATCAAACAGCGCTGATATCCTCAGCGCGGAACGAGAATTCTTTGAAAAATCTACGATGAGAAAATCTCGAAATATCGAAGAGGCTCTTATATAATATAAGATATAATATAAGTCTTATATAATATAAGAATAAGTCTTATTGATTTATTATTGGTATGCCTGGCAAAAAAAACACCCTGAAGATATCTGCAAGAGACTAAAATTCATCGAGTTGTAAGGACTGAGTTTTTCATCGCACACACTTCGTTCGGAGAAGTTTGATTAGTGAATAAAATTCTACAAGTGAACAATTTTGCTTTTCTTCCTGAAGCAGTGCATTTACAGAGACTTGCCAATGATTAAATTTTATGTCATGCAGATATTTTCTGGGTCATAAAAAAAGGATTCTTGCGATGTATCTCGGAACATCATATACGAAATATGACTGTATCGCTTGAGAGATATTACCATAGCACATAATAGGGAACTGGGGCGCCATGTATGACAAGAAGTACTGGATTTATTAGCATTTTGGAGGGATATAATGGTAAAAATTCTTGGAATATCTGGGACTTTCTGCCACAGGTGGCGGCCAACTTGTGTACTACCGTGAGCTATGATAATTTTTCTTAGATGACCCATAGTTTTTAGTAAAAACTGTAGGTCATCTAAGAAAACTTTTTACTAGACCCTTCTTTCAGTGTACCGATCAACTATAGGTATAATCGTTGCAATCAAAGATCTCATTAAAGAGAAATATAGAATCGAAACTGCAATCAGTTAGAAGCGCGTAGCGCAATGCTGTGAATGCGAGTTAACCAAGATAAAATCTTGATAAAGTTTATGCTGCGCATGTTGAACTTACAGGACGCATAAAATGTACAATGTAGCTAAGTAGTGGTGGGAACGTCGCGGTGTTCCAGCCAGAGCAACGTCGCCCCCGCTGAGATAAACAATCCTCGTAGTTTAACACGACAATTAACACACAAGAGGCTGTTCGATTGTGGCGATCGTTTTGAATAAAAGAATTGCCGGATGTCAACTTTATTATTGGCCTCCTCCAGCGCGCAGACGGTGTGTGAACCGAACACGGTACTATACAACCTACGTGCTGCACTAAGTGAACGAGTAGCGTTAATTTGCCTCTTAAGACTATATGAAACCACCGCCCCTTCGCCGAAACCATACTCCGTCGGTAACAAAAATTGTAATGTATTTTTTTCATCAATAACAATTGCGTTTGTTCCTAAATGATCGAGGGCCAAAAAAAAGAAAATGGATTACAATTTTTGTGCGAATGAAATTGATTTACTGATTTCGGTCAACTGTGTGCTCGTCCAGCCATGTGAATCGATGCGTCAGTCCAAATTACAGTACATTATAAATCAATTCTCGTCAGCGGTAATTTGCCTGTTAAGGCGATTTGAATCCGCCGCCCTTCCGCCGAATCCACACTCCATCGATAACAAAACTTGTAATGTTTTTTTTCGTTGCTAACAATTGCGTTTGTCCGTAAATGATCAAAGACAAAAAAAAATGAATTACAGTTTTTGTGTGAATGAAATCGATTTATCGATCTGTCACTAGTCCGCTCATCCAGACTTGTGAATCGATGCGTCAGTCCAAATGACAGTAAATTATAAATTAATTCACGTCAGCGTTTATTTGCCGGTAAAGGCGATTTACCATACTCTGGCGGTAACAAAATCTGTAATGTTTTTTTTCTTCGCTAAACAATTGCGTTCGTTCTTAAATTATCAAAAACCACAACAGAAAAATGAATTGCAATTTTTGTGTGAATGAAATCGATTTACCGATCTCGTTCACCCACATGCTCTTCCAGCCATGTGAATCGACGCGTCATTCGGAGTGATAGTAAATTGTAAATAAATTCGCGTAACGAAATAATTATCGAATCCTAATGATTAATTCATGTTCGTTCTCTTTGTGTAAAATCGCAACGCACCGAATATAATAATTTTCACGATCTACTTGTCAGGAATTGTTTGCGGGACATAAAACCGGGAGGCATAATGGGTTTGCATAATTTTAACGTCATTGTTGTAAATACACGCGGGCTATGTAGGCGCCGTTAGCGACAAACGGAAATAGAAATCTGGCATAGCCAATGTATCCGCTCGTCGATACAGATATACCGAACAAACTGCAGGGACACTGTAGGATACTATACCGTACTCGAGTGCGCTGTAGAGCTTCGTATGGTTGTGTACACGCTCCTGCGCACCGAATCCACGTGCAGTCTGCTGTACACCGCCTATAACGAGAACGTTATCGAATAGCATTGAACGGGTGCGGCGGAGCCTGTCGCCTCGCACCGCATCCAATGTATCACACACTCGCGTATGATACCCGTGTAGTACCGGCGCCAAAGTTTCCAAAGAAACGAAACACCCATGAAGTTCATGCATGAAAAAGTATATGGACTTCCTTCTGTCGCTACGTTTGTTTCGCGCTTCGCTTCTCGAATTACACAAATTGGGAACGAGATCGGAGAAAATTATATTCAATCGATTCGCAGATTTATCCTTTCATAGCGATTGCATACTCAAAGAAGTTATTTAAATTTTTCCCCAAATTTTTCCATCAAAGATCGATAGATAAGGGTCCAATATCCAATAAGTTCCAAAAAAAGTATGGATCTCGTTCTATCGCTCCTTTTGTTTTGTTCTTTGATCCTCGAATTACAAAAATTGCGATCGAGATCAGAAACACTACATTCAATCAATTCACAGATTTATCCTAACGAATGCATACTCAAAGCCGTTGTTTCATTTCTATTTTTTATTTTTCTTTCTGTTCTGTTTCTCCCTAATTGTTCACTAGGCATCGATAATTATTGGTCGAATGTCCAATGTGTAAAAAAAAAATGTATATTTGGATTTCTGTTGCACCTTTTGTTTCGCGCTTTGGTCCTCGAATTATAAAAATTGCGAATGAGATCGGAGAACATTATATTCGATCGAATCACACATTTATCCTGTCATACCAAATGCATACCCAAGCTGTTAATTAATATCTTATTTTTCTTTTTCATTCTGTACCGTTTCTCCCAAACTGACCACCAACCATTGATAATTATCGTTCCGATATCCAATGTGTTAAAAAAATGTATATTTGGATTTCTGTTGCTCCTTTTGTTTCGCGCTTTGGTCCTCGAATTATAAAAATTGCGAACGAGAACGGAGAACATTATATTCCATCGAATCACACATTTATCCTGTCGTACCAAATACATACCCAATCTGTTAATTAATTTATAATTTTTCTTTTTCATTCTGTACTGTTTCTCCCAAACTGTTCACCAACCATTGATGATCATCGGTCCGATATCCAATGCGTTCCCCCAGAGAGCAACATCGCAATCAACGTTTGTTCCCCAAATTTCACGAGGTTCGTGAAACCGCGGTATTGCGAACGCTCCCGTGGTTCCACGCTTTGGAGTATCGTAGTCGATTGCACAGGGCAAAGTCACCGATGTGTCCGAAAGACGCGAATCACAGTGGTCTGGTACAATCGGGGAGCGTTCGACTATCAACGAGGGAGCAGAGCAAGAGACAGAGGTTGCTACTGCGGCCGCTGCCGCTGGGAGGGTCAGCAGAAGTGCAGTACTGATTCAGGGTCCTGCTGCAGCCTACGATCGGAGTGTCCTAGTGAGTCCCGCGAAGCGGAAGTGACCTGACCTCATCCCTGTAGCGTTTCGAGCGAACGAACGCGTGTCCGAGCGCCTAGTAATCGTCAATCCGATCAAGCGCAGCCTCTCGAATTCAGAACCGGCCAGCCAGTGGCCACAAGTATCCCGGCCCTCCCCGCCCGTTGCTATGTCCACGTAGCTCCTTCGACTACCAATCATGCATTTACCGAACCGAGCCCTAATCCCTCGAGGACTCTTCACCGAGTCTCGTTGGGCTTCCGGCTGGCGTTCGAAAGGTTCCGACGAAGCTTCCGAGCCGTTACTCCGGATCATCGCAATGAGGCGCGACGATGACACGTATGACGTTGAAACCGGAAGTACCATCGTCTCTGCACGCGTCACTGACAGGGAATACAGCTTGGCAGGTCATGCGAATTTTTTCCTCGAATGGAAGTTTCCGATCGTCTCAAGGAGTGTTCACAGTCTTGTCATTATCGACTCGCCGTTCAAAGCCTCCCCAACAAATCTGAAACACAATTTTGAACGAAAAGGCCGAGGACCTGGGTGGTCGCGCCGTCGGAACAAGGCGAGACCAGTCCGGACTTCCTGCGAGCTAAAAAACATGGCACGATCGTTCGCGAGCCAGCTCAAGCGTAAACAACGGTTCCTCGAGCTTACGCGTACGCGCTCATTTCAGTTAGTCCCTTTGATTTAACTGGCTGAACAAGCAAATCTCGAGAAACAAAGCGATAGAAGGAAATAGAAAGTGAAAGACCGGGGAGATGGTCGGGAAGTAACAAAGACTCTATACGTGCCCGCCGCCGCCGATCTTGCCCGACTCTCCGCGTTTCGTTTTGTCTCTCGCGCGAGAAACTACTCGCTATTCTCTTTCTCTCTTTCTCTATGCTATATAAAGTCGTTCACCCCGATTCAGACAATCTAGTGTCTGCGCGCGGCTGCCGGCTAACCCGGGAGAGTGATCCGTGATTGTATTAATATCACAACACGCCCTGGCACCGCTTATATGTCGTTCATCTCACTTCCTCGTTCAACTTTCTTCGTTCCTTTCCGTCCTCGCCCGCTCCCGCCCCTAACCTCTCATTGCCGCTCTCTGCCTCGTCTCTCGGTCGGCCTCTCGCTCTCGCGAATTCTCGCTGTACATCTCCTTTCGGCCGAAGCTAACAACGGAAAGAGAATGAAGAAGGTGACTTTGTCCTCACCCCTCGGATTTATATACGATAATCGGTGCAAAGGCGGCGCCATTGTGACACGAGCTGCAGCTAAAATGGACCCGACCAATACCAAGAACACGTCGCTGATTTCGGGAGTCGAGATGAGAAAGTAGGACGACAGGCAGGTTTCAGAAACATTTTTTGAAGCCCAAACTTTTTGATTCGATTAATTTTAACGGCGGAAGGGTCGTAGATAATCTTTTCTTACGGGTACGAAAGTCAAATTGAAATAAAGGAAATATTGGTAGGGAGTCGAATCAGCGCATCGATCACATACGTCGGATGAGGAACGACTGAGCCTCGGGTAGATGCAGAGTTCTCTCGATAGCTACTATGTATGACGAGCCGCGCCGGCACATATCGCTACGGAGCCTCTCCGATTGGCTAATTGAGAAACCCAATAGTTCTAAATTAATCGGTATCATTAATAGCACGACGGGACAGCGGCGGCGGAGGGAGAGCGGTCTTTCGCGCACGCAGCCAGCAGCATCGGCATCAGCAGCTGAGGAAAAGAGCAAGGGATCGAGAAGCCGCGTCGAGCGAAACATTTAAGAAGTCGGCCCCGCGTGGCATTCCGCTCTGTTCAACGAGCGAGCGAGATATAAAGAGAGAAAAAGACGAGAGGCAGAAGAATAAGAATAAGAGATGAGAAAGAGCGAAGGAGGATAGTGATAGGAAGGAATCGAGGTGAAAAAGCGAGAAAGAGTGAGGCGTACCCGCGACCGTCTTGCCTTCGTCGGCTCTATGAGCGGGTATAGAGCGAGGCTGCTGTCTCTGAAGCTCCGAAATCTAAATTTATCCCGAACGATGGATGAACAATGGTTACATAAATAGAACAATATGCGTGCGTGAGCGAGCCAGCCGACGAGAAACGCGCGAGTGAGATGGAACCCGTTCAAAAGTCACGTCGGCGTCGAGGTGCATCCTCAGGAGTCGATCCGCGAGTGTATACAGACGGATAAAGAGAGGAAGAGCGAGGGGCCCACCGAGCCCAAAGATACTGAAATGCCACCCCGCCCAACAACTTCGCACTTTACTTTCCAACACATCGACTCCCGGCCGCAGACAAAATCACCAGAAGACCCGATGCCCGCGACGACGTGACGAGGGACGATGAAGGAATCCTAATTGTGCGCTATGGCTTTACTGTGCGCCTTTTTAAGCCGTACGCTCTTGAGCTTTTCTGGAATTCCAAGACAAGACACCAAACATTCGGTCAAAGAAAAGTTATCTCTCTCTGTTGATCGTATGATTTTTGCATCTGATGTGTTGCACCGCGAATTGTGGAATTTGGCCGGATGGCAACGGCCTTTGCATTTCAATTTCTCCGAAATGAATGAATGAAGGAATCTCTCGGAATTTCGTTGTGTGGTCCGGAGGTGACGTCATACCGGAAATACGTCACATCCGGGTTGAAAATTGCATTTTTCGACGGGAAGCAAAGTCGTACCGGAAAAACGTCACTTCCGGGTTGAGCGCCGGCAATTAGTGTTGTTCCTTAGCCGATGCTTATATCTCACTTAGGATTCACCACTCTTTACCTATTCGACAAGTGACGAGTCAAATTGCTGATTTACACAGATAATTTTCTCTCAACCATCGTTTCCACAAGACCGACGAGATTTCCAACATTGCGGTCGTCAAGAATCTTGCAATCGGATCACTTTTATTGCTCTAACCGCGCGTGCCAGATAAAATAAACGTACGTGGTCAAGAAACATATTCGCGTACATTTTCCGAGGGATTAGTTAACACCGCGTATGTCCGGATTCCAAAAGACCCAGGAGAATGACTCGCAGCCCAATGTGCTCGACTGTCACGAGCCGCAGAGCCGATAGAAACGCGAGAAACGCTCCCGGCCCGAGACAAGAAACGTCGAGAGAAAAGCTATCAATTATAACAGCATAATTCTGTAACACGTGTTGCCGCTGCGCTGACGTCGGTACAGGATACCCTCTGCATAGCTCATTCGTACGTCTGCCTCGTCTGTACCGATGCCAACTGCAAGCAGTATAGTATTTTCGCGCCTTCGTCTTTCAACCGCTGTGAAAACTAAAGCGGCGGAGCTCCTACACGTTACGGCGCAAAGTTTCCTCTCGCCTCCTCGTTCACCCTCGGTTTCTCTGAAGTATTTGATTTTAAATTTATTCCATACGCGTATATGATGTTTATATCGCCGACCATACGCGTAATGATTTATTAGGCTCTTAAAAGGGTCATTATTCCCGAAGAAACTACGCTTTCCTCGCCTCAGCGGGACTTCCCTCATCCCTCAAGAACCCTGCCGAAGGCGTCACAGCTAATAAACATACACAATACAGAGGCTCGCTCGCGTACACACACATACACTTATATACCGTGTTAACAATCATTCCCTCGCACGTTAGTTGTGGAAACTATTATTGGATCTGATTTATGTATTTGCTCAGTCAGAATTATCATAGTTTCGTAGGATTGGTCGATGCAAACGTTGTATACACGGGCGTGCCTCGTTTATACTTCGGATGACGCCCCACATAATAAAATCATCGTCTTTCGTACTCCTATTTTTTCCCGCAATTGAGAAAGCTCAGCTTTAATGAACAATTGTCTGCCCTCTATTAATGTCTGGTCTGTTTCCCTATAGCAGCGCTCTTTAGATCGTCCAGTCATTAATTATTGGCATGGTACAACTTTTTATCGTTTCTTTTACTTACTTGTAATTTTTTATGAGCCTGAAGATATATGCATGACATCAATCTTCATCTTTGCCAAGTCTTGGGCAATGCAATGCAAAAAATTGGTTGGATTAACCAAAAGTCACAGTGACATACGTTCAAAGCTGTTATTCGTTTGATACAAATGAAGCATTGTTTTGTTAAACGATTATTTGCTTCTATTTATTCAAAATTTATCGACTGAATGAAACATATTTGTTCTACCAACAAAATACACCTTTAAACATATGTCACCGCGCATTTGCTTAATCCAACCATTTCTTTTTCTCAGTGAGGACGAAAAAAAAATTGTTCACGTGTTATTGTCTAAGTGAACTTCCCCGAGCGAAGTTTACACGATGCAAAATGCAGCCATGATGACTTGATAAAATCTAGTATCATGCAGATATGTTCAGGATCATAATTTTTTCCTGAGCCTCTAATGATGGACCGACACCATGAAGTGACACTGGATCCAAAAAATCCTCCGAACTTCCAGTCCGGCGACCTTTTGCTCCGGATAGACGCGCCAGCCGAGTGTTTCACGATAGAACAGATGCATCCACGACCCTCGTCTAGAACTCTTCGTGTATCCCGCGTTCCCCCCTATTTCGGCCTATTTTCTCGTTTACCACTCGAGAATATAATTGTCGATTCTAAAGCGCCCTCCTCGCTCTCATTCGCGGCTTATTAGTCGTGTCTCTGTACGAATCTGGATCATTTAACCAATGTCCGTGCATAGAACTCGCATAATACAACCAGCATCGGTATCTTTACCTACCAGTGACCTCCCGTATCTCTCGCTTCGCCAGTTAATTTGCATCGCTGGATGGCCGAGCTTGCACGCGCGAAGCACAAAGCTATAATTATTAGTACGCGCCGTCTAAGCTCCCTCTGGCTTTCTCATGCTCATTTATAAGAGGGCCATCACACCGACCGTCGCTACCCGACTCTTCGTCATCGTCTTCTTATTCTTATTCTTAATCTTGTTCTTATTCTCTCCTCTTCCTCGTTGTCTCTCGCTACACCGGCGTGCCTCTCCGAGCGAATATAGTATATTTTCTATCCTCGCTTCAAACCAAGCCTAGCCGCGATTGTGCGACCGACTGCCTCGCGTTTATACACTCCGAGTGTATAGGGAGCGTATCCGCAATGATGAAATTCCTAGCTTCTAATCCGCGCGCACGACCCGAGGAGGAGCGCGTCGCGCCCGACTAGGCCAATTTGTTTCTCCTCTCGCGACTCTTTATGCCGTGGCACCCTCGAACTATATCGCGGCGACGATATCCGGGTCCTCCGGTCGAGACGACGCCGCTAAGGCAATAAGCCAATTTATTTCTAAAATCCATTTATTCGAGTAATCAAAATCGTTAAATAGATCATTCAAACAATACATGAAATGTAAATAATGAAAATTTGGTATAATTAGAAATTTGGGCGCTTGCCTCAGGACACGAATAAAACAACATCATTATATACGGTAATGTGTAGATTGGAATAAAGTGTAGTGCGCAACCGTGTGCACTCATTAATATTTTATGTGCACTGAGAAAAAAAACTATTGGGTTAACCAAAGGGCCTTCACCTGCGTTCAAAGGCGTTATTTAGTTGGTACATTAAAATTTTGTTTCAATCGAAATATTTTGAATCGACTGAAGCGAACAATCGTTTAACAAAAGAATGATTTAGTTGTACCAATCAAATAACAGCTTTGAACGTATGTGACTGCGAATTTGGTTAATTCAACACTTTTTTTTTCTCTGCGTGGAAACATCTCCGGTAGTTTTTGGTTTTTTTTTTTTCATCGCAATGAAATCGATACATGTAACATGTTGGACACGATAACGGTGCCGAATTTTGCCCACCACGGCTTTCTTCTTTGGGTTTTTGGTTTAAGTCCTGGAAGACCATATTGTCTTCCAGGACAAAATCTTCGTCCGAACGATCTCACCACATATGCGCAGCTATTTGTTCGTCGTACTCGTATAAAATACGAATTGCTAGGCGTGTGTTTCGAGGGGTTGCAATCGATATCGGCATAGACCCTGAAGGGTGGTCGACTGATTGCGGGATCGGCCGGGCGGCGAAGGGCGCGCGGAGAGGTAGACGTAGCGAGCTGCGAGGGGGTAAAGGGCAAGCTAAGTATGGTCGAACCAGCCAGAAGGAGATACAGTCGCGGATAGACGGACACTGAGCGGCAGCAGCGGCCGAGCGAACCAGAAGATGTGTGCAGCTTACACGTACGGCCTTTCATACATCTTCGCGCGCGCGCGCATACGCACACGTGTCCGGCACACGAAGCAAAGAAGAACTTGGCAATGGGACTGCCATCTATTGGCTTCCACGTGGACCTTGGTCGCGCGATCGTTTCGTTTTACCTTTTTTTTTCTTCTTTTTTTCTTCTTCATCATGCTTTCCCATAAAAACGGCGCTCTTACAAATTCCACGTGTGCACGCGCGGTCTTCCTCCTCTCTCGTCTCCTTTCCTTCCTTCCTTCCTTCCTTCCTTCCCACGGCCAGATGTCCCTCGGCGAGCGAGACAGCGTTTATCAGCACGCCGCACGCTCGGACTCTCGTTCCCTCGCGCGTTCTTTCGCTGCGATCGCTCCTCCACACTCGGAGGGACTCTCTCCGCGTCGATTTGATCGGTATTTCGATGCGGGACGGGGCGAAGTCGGAGAGGAGAGAGAGGAAGCGTCGTGCCACGGTAGAGAGCGAGCGAATCGAACCGATTATATATCCGATCGGATTCAATGAATCTACGAACTTTTTGAAACGATCTAAAAAAAAGGCTCTTCAAATTGTTTCGCCATTTAATTGGTATTTTTATTGGAATCCTTTCGAGGATTGTCAAATGCGGTGCTAAAATCGACTCGTGCGGCGAGTTATATCGTGCACTGTAAAGGGGATTGTAAAACGCAGTTGCCGTATGCGGAGCGTAAACATCGGAAGGGAGAGGACGGCAGAGAAAACAATGAGACCCGGGTGAGGAACGAGACTGGCGCGGGCTGGGTGGTTTTTAGAAAAATTTTATGTTTAGCGGCGGTATAATGTTTGACGTATGGACTGCGGCTGGCCTGCTGACGGCAATGCCTTTCGTATATTTCAAGGAATCACCGAGGCAATAAAACCGACCCAACACCCGCAAGACACCCGACTCAGTTTCATCCTCCACCCGCGGTCTCGCGCAACAAAACAGCCGACGCGCAACTGATTGTATATTAGATTTACGTACATCCGAGGGAACCAGCTCGGATTGCTCTATCCAACGTTTAATCATCGGTACGAGAATATCTCCGGTGAATCAACATGACTATTCGTTATCGAATGTGTACATAACGATTTCGACCGGCCATTATGCGATCGCAACCGCGAGAAACATTTATATTCTATTTTTGGCACGAAGACGCCAACGCTCGAAGCATTCTATAATTCGTGTTGATTTTTGTGGTTTCGAACGGAGAGCGATGTCATAACGGTAGGAATTAGTTCTGTCGAATGACGAATCCGGATAACTACGAAGAGAAATATGGGGAGTAAGATTTTAGCAATATTTATATTCTAAGTCGGAGCTGGGCAGTACTTAAAGTACTGGGTACTTGTCTGATACTTCAAGTACGTACTTGAAACACTAAAATACTTTTTAGTATTTCAAGTACTTCTGTACAATCTCAAATACCAAATACAAGTATTTTTTGGTATACGCTGTCATTACGAATACTCGATGAGTAGCATGACATCCTATTATTAATATATGATTATCTGTCTAAACTTTTTAATAAGTGTAATTTTAACGATAATTTTTTGTGTTTTTTAAAAATTCCATTTTAAAGATGAGACGGCATGGGAGAAACCATTTTCATTTTGTAATGAAATTTTGTATATTTTTTTTATGACAAAAAGTTAAGAATAGATTAAGAATAGCCTCAAAACGACGAATTACGAAAATCAATTAGCCATTTTTTTACAAAGATGAAGCCTTGTGCAAATTACATCGCACATGGCTTTTTTAAAGACTAGATAATACTTAATGCTACGAACCTGATTGCGAAAAGTACTTGAGAAATACTTCAAGTACTTGTGATAGTTTGTAATTTATACTTGAAATACTTTTTGGTACTTTGCCCAGCCCTGCCCCCGAAAACGCATTTAAAATTTAAATGCGTTTTTATAACAGATTATTTAGACAGTACTGGATAGTGAGTTATGGAACATTTTCGTGATAAAGGATGAGGAGGGAAAAAGATTTTTCGAGTTTGAAAAAAGGAGTAAAAAAAAACAACATCTTCAATCTCCCTCTCGCCGTGCTGGTCCTTGTCGCAAAGACGAGAGTTGACAACGACATTCTCAGCGGTCCAATAAAGAAAAGAGTGCTTCAAGTCCTTTCCGTGCTGTCCTGCTCCCGTGTCCCTCGAGAAACTGTTCCCGTAGGAAGACCAGATTTATGTGCAAAACTCCCGGTTCCAGAATATACCCGACCGTTCACTTCGCTCTTTTCCTCTTCGTCTGTGTGTATCCCGTGTCTTGGGCTTTCTTGTTCCTGCCTCGCTCTTGCGCGAGCTATACTTATCCGCTTGACGGAAATGCACGAGACGATCCCTCAGGACACAGGGAATAAAGTTGCTACGCGAACGATCGGTGAATCTGCATGTCCGTTTCATTGCTCGAATTCTACCCGACGACACATTTTTTCGATAAATAAATCTTAAAGAATTCCGTGTGAGTTTCACGTTAATTTTACAATTTAAAAAATTAATAATACAGGTCGGCCACAAAATAAAAATTGCGAGTTTGACCAGATACTCGCAAAGTAAGAGGATCTTTGTGGAAAAGAAATATTTGTTGAATGTTCCTTTTTTACTGTGAACATTGTATGATAATAACGGCAATTGTAAATCTTTCAAATTTGGTTCCTTAATAAACGTTTGCACCATCAATCACGCAACGTCCGCTAAAGGCCATGGATATGACGTAGGGGAAAGCGGGACAAAGCGGGACGGTGGGGCAAAACGGGCCCGACAATCGGGATGCATCGATGAGGCCAAATGGGACTTCCTAATGAAATTATTGAAAAAAATGCGTTTTTTAAAAGTAAAAAAAGACGCAATTTTCCTATAATATTAGGACATCTCATTTTGTCCCATCGATGCTGCCCCATTGTCTGTCCCGTTTTGCCCCACTACCGCACTGAGAAAAAATGACATAGTAACAGCAACAATACTGACTTTTTACCATAAAAAATAGTTCCCATAGAGAACGTATAGGACGTTCCCTAAATATAAATTTTATAGTTACGACTATGACAAAAAATCATCGTTGCTTCCACAATTATGATTTGACCAATTGAATATGCACTATCAGAAACTATCTATGTAGACGTTCCCCCTGGGAACTATTCGATATAGTGGGAAATACTGTCTTTTTTCTCAGTCAAAAAATGTACTCAACGTCGGTTCTGGCACACGACGAGATCGACAGAATTTCCGAACAATAACTTCCCGCCGCAGTTTCACTGATGAAATATTCAACGGGTACAGCCGGCAGTTCGAGTGTTCAACGTAAATCTCGGTCTCGCTCTTATTCATCTAAACTAGTCTCCCCGAACCTCCCCTCGTCTTGCGTCTGGCTGGCGCTATATCGAGATGCTCCTTCCGCCTGGCGCGCTTCGCAAATCCGCACAAGAAATTGATCTCATCCACTTACCCGCGAAGCCCTAATGTTCATGAAAGCATAATGTTGTCGTGACGCTATAGAGAGTACGTCGTACAGTGGCGGTGGCGTACACGGATCGTACAGCGTAGCCGAGGTTTGCGGCATCGTGGAATTTATTTCGTCGGGTAAAATTTCGATTACCACGTGAAAAAGCTCATGGAACGTTGTATCCCGAGATCTTCCCAGAGACGGCAGACGGGAGACGAAATTGCGAGCTATCGTGGGGCGAGAGTTGCGGCTTCGGAGATACGCGAATGCGTGATGAAGCGAATATAATCCGATGTACGACGGGCGAAGGTGGCACGGCAATGAACACGGTTTCTGTCTTAAAGTCCTCAATGATTCAGCGATCTCCGACCACGCGAATGCGTGTGTCGCAAGGGTGTAACACGCTGCTCACATCCGCCCCGCTTGGTACGAGCCGCGATCGTCATTGCTTCGCCCCTTCGGCCGTAGAACACTTTGCAGCGGCACAATAACAATTTCTCTCTACGTCTCGTTATCTCTCGAGGCGCGTAAATCTCATTCGGTGCGTCGCGCATATAAATCATTAACGCTCCTTCGATTAAATTGGACGCATTCCAATAATTAGACTCGAAGAGCGAGGAACGGACGGTGAAAAAACGAAGAGTACATAATTCGACGCATTTTACTGTAAATCTTATTATCCACAAATGTCCTCTGTTTTCCGATGCCAGAACTGCGTACACCCAGAAAAATAAATTATTTGGCGGCCATCGTTTATTTGGTTTAAAGAAAGTATTTATTTCATTTAAGTAACTATTTACTTAATTTAAATAAATATTTATTTTAATCAAATAAATATTATACTTAAACCAAACAAACAGAGGTTGTTAAATAATTTTTTTTAATGGGTGTACCTTTAAAAAAAAACTTTCGTAAAGGGTTAATCTGCCATCTGTAAGGTTTTTTTCATCAACGGTGAAGATTTAATATCGAACAAATCGTCGTTTGAAAACTCGATCGATAAAGCAACCGGGTAGAATAATAACAGTGACATAGGTAGAATCATACGCGTTTACACGGCATTATGCTGCTGCTGCTGGGAATAGTAGGCTTTCATGACGGCGATAAATCTTTGGCAAACCCGTCGTACAGTAACTCGCGGGATCGCTGCCGGTATATATATTCGCTATCAGACTCCCCGGAGCACCGTGTTGTATTGTCGCTCGCTATATAATACAAAAGTTCTCATTTTTTTTTCTTTTCTTTTTTTTTCCTTCTTTTCTCGGTTGAATTCCAAGCACGCGCGTGACACTTAAGAATATCGCGAGGAAACGTGTATCACAGAGCGAGGAGCCCGAACGGCGAAGGAGGCGCGGAGAGGACGCGTGCATTTTATATATCGGTGCGTCACGCCTTTCACGAAAAAAAATCACCGGGAGGAAAAAGGTTCCCAGCGTTGCGCTCGGCTTGCCACCGGCTCTCTGGCACTCTCTATACCCGCTTTACCAACGATTTGAAAGTAAGTAAGCATCGTTGTATTCGTCCATGGCTCGAAGGAGCCATCTCATTTAATAGGCAAGCGCTAGCGTCCTCGTCGCTTGTACGTATGTACGGCATGAATTAGAACGACTATGCGATGAGATGGCAATAGCAATGAGTTTCTTCTGTACTTTTACATATCGCGAGTCTATAAAGCGTATCTATGTGCGTTCATAGATATCCTAATCGACGCGAATGTCGTACACGTTGAAAAGTCGAACCTCACCGGTTCGCAAGGCCAATTATGTCGAAGAAAAAGAAAATGAAAAAAAAAAACCTTGGCACTGATATCGAGGGCAAGACGGACTATTTTTACCAATTTTTTACTGAAGATTTTTTACTAAAAAATTAAGATCCTTCAGAAAGATTCTCCGGGTGGAGGACTCGAGTCCGTTTTGCCCCGCTCTCCCCCATACTTATAGTTGCATCATCAATGTTGTTTTTCACCGTCGGAGATCTAAATTTAAATCACGCGAAAATGCCATGTAGGTCTTCGACAAAGCTTGACAAAACATCGTAGAATTCCCGAATGAATTTCCGATGAATTTCGCACTGACAGCTTAAAGATAAATTTGAGAAAAACACACGCTCCCGGAGTATCCAAGTCTGGAAAGAAAATAATCCTGGGTAATCAGTCGAAGAGTATATTATAACTTCATCACACTTACGTTTTCTACCGGCTACCGTGTGCAATGAATTATGACGATGAGAAAGAAAAACAATAAAATGCAGTGGCCTTCGGTCTCGAGGGATTGTTTTTTTTTTTATACCCTCGGTGACAAAAATACTCGTAGATTAAAGTACGTACTGGTATCTGCCGTGTGGCATGTACGCATACGCACGTAACAAACGAGAGAACATAGGCGATAGAAAGGGCGAGAGAGAAAAAAAGGGAGAAACACAGCGTAGCGTAGGAAGAACGAAGAAGACGCCACGAGCTCTGCCCGATTAACGATTCCGCACGCGATACGAAGACGCGTGACCTGGACGGTTCCCACGAGCCCCGCGACGCGGAACCCGCACCGCGTGTGATATCGATGTGACGTGTCAAATACGTGATCATACTCTAATGCACGCCGTGAGAGCTAAATTGAGGAGTGGGGAGGTAAATAACACTTTGGAAATTACTATGCTCGAGCGATGTCACGCGCATGGTTAACTTTATTTATTTGATCCAAATAAATTGATTCCCGTGCAATAGGATTTATTTAAATGTCGACCTGTCAGGCGTCCGTTGGCTGCAAATTATTTATTTCACGCGAATAAATTAATTTTTATGTAATTATAATACTTAAATATACCCCACACGTAAGAAAAGGTTTGTTCATCCAACAAACATTTCTGTACTTTGAAGGTACTTAATTTTATGAGTCTTAAGTTTTATTTATTTATTTATTTATTTATTTATTTATCGACGGGCAAAGCCCTTTTACAAAATAGAAAATCTTATATAAAATTAGTATAACATTCAATACAATTTCAGTTTCAGTTGTATTTCATTTTTTTAAATAAAGAGTTCGTGGGCAAAAAATTACAAAATCGACAAGAAAGACATCGTCGGGCGTCGTGGACAAAAAATGTTTGTTCAATATATAAAGCATTATATATTTACCGTATATTGCATTAAAATCAATTTATTTTGATGAAATAAATCATCTCTGTCCGGATAGTTTTGACTTTGCCTACGCAGCGTAGGGTGTCTTCTTCTACGCGTTCGTTGTCCCGAATACCGATAAGTGGTGTAAATGTACACATGTACCGCAATAGCGCTTGGCTGCGAAATCTTTAAATCCTTCTGGTTATTCCCAGATCGCCCCGGACAGACTGCCACGACTTTTCTCTTTTTTCTACCTCTTTGTTTCTTTTTTCTCATTCACTCACGTAACACGCACGTTAAGAAATACGTACGGGTATATGTACGTTAATGTGCGTCGCAAATCATTTTGTATTCGATCCTATCGACACGTTTAATCGGCAATGATTTATTTTATATCTATACAAGATTTATACTAACGACGATAGCTCATGTTAGTTCGTTACATCGTGACGATAATATCGATAAACGGAACGGAAAATACCGGGACGAAATGTCATCATAATTTTTCCAATAATCGAATCACTTAATCGCGACGGCTAACCGCCGCGGAGTCATCGTTTTCTTGTTACAAACTGCAGAAAAAAAATAACATGCCCACTATAGTTTCCGGTATGTAACTACGCCTCTGCGGATTACCGCTGTCGTCGTGTCTTTGATTTTAATCAAGCTCCTCGCAATCTCTATAAATCACAGCGCTCAGAGGCACACGTCTTGTTCCATGCAACTGAGCCAAGCAATAATGAGCCGTCGCATTCAATTTTTAACTTCGGAAATTATCCTGCTTTTCGAAGAAAAAAAATTTGCATTTTCGTGTATAAGAAATTTGTCCCAAATGTACAAATCTTTTTTTACTGTGTGACTCGTATTTTTTTCACGTCGAATGAAAATCGTTTGTAGCGGCGTTCGGACGACTTGTGTCGTATGACCCCACATTCGTAATGCGAGTTAACCAGAACCCCTGACATCGCGTTCTGCCCGAAGGCATTCCGTCATGCTCGCGTTTCCCAGATCGAAATAATGCTATGCGACGAGTCTCTTATGATCGTAAATATTAAGAGTCCGCATGCGGCGAGGCCGGCGGACCGTTGCTACTTATAAAAATATACCATAGCGACGTCTCGGTGCTGGATAAACCGGGGAGAGGACCGTTAGGAATCCGGGTGGCAGCACCCACTCATCCAGATACAGGCAGCACTCATATAATTATTTATTACCATCAGTACGAGCTACGAAAACGGAATACGAATTCGACGTTCAGTATCTATATAACTATAATGTATGCATACCTATATATATATATATATACGCACGAACGAAGTACTTCGCATCACTGTCATGAAAAATGTATGCACCTCGTGTACGAAATGCAACGATTAACATTTTTATTATTTAATGCAATCTTTTTTTTTTATTGCGCAGTCGAGCGTTACGATTTATATTCCGGTTGGATTTTTATAAAACCAAGGCATATTGCGAGCCTGGAAAGTGGATCGAAAATTCAAAGACCAAATCGGGATAAATGTAGAATCCGATTGACCGGTAACACTGGCGGAGAGCGGGGCAAAACGGACCCGTGTCCTTAATTTCAGACGAGGCTTTTCAATTTTATGTCCAACGAAAAATTGGTTTAAAAAATCCGTTTTGCCCCGGTGTGCCGTTTTGCCCCACTCTCCCGCAGAGAAGTAATCACCGGCACGTTTCGCGTGCGTGTTGGTACCGCGAAACCAGCGTTCGATAAATCGTCAAGTAAATGGCTCCGGAATACAAATAACCATGACGTGACCTCGAGCACATTGTAATCGAAGGTTCGCGAGCGCGACATTGAAAGGAATGTAAATGCCCGTCATGAGAGGTTCTCGACCCAGTTCCTGCAATCGTTGGTTCCATTAAAAAAATACCATTACCACTAGTGCGTAGCCAAAGGTCGATTAATGGTAATGAACGATTTTTCATCGGATGGCTCATTTGCAATAGGTTTCTTTTTTTCTGCGAAAGGTACTCGCAATCTTAGAAATTCCCATCAGTTTTCTCAATGGTAAATCTTTGGACCATTATTTCCATCCGATCTATCGGAGCCTTGCGACCGATTGAACCCCTCGATAAAACCAACAAATCTAGAATACTTCTTCCGGATGATTTCGGGAATAAGAAAAAAATGATCGAAGCCCTCCGTCGTCGGCAAAAAGTTGAGGTTCGCCAGAAGTGAGCCGATTTCTCGATAATCCAGGCGATCGGCGCACAGCCGATCTCTATCGGAGATGCTGGATCAAAATCGATCGGTGGCGGCGGCTCGGTTGACTCCGGGGCTGGAGGGGACGGAGGGGTATCGTCGGGAGCACGGAGGACCACCAAGGTCGCGATGATCCGAGTATCACGACGGTGTCAATTAATGAGACGGTCGGGTCCCAGTCGTGGTCTCTTCTTTGTCGTCGAGGACTCGGAACATCGGTATGGTTTAACCTGTGTTAGAGTATACACCAAAGAGGATCGGAGTCGCCATCGAGAGTCTCGCGCTGGCGGAGCACACGAGAGACGAGAGAAACGGACCACGATGAGGAGACACGGAGCTCAGCGAAGGCGCAACGAAGCAAACAAGAAGGAGACCCGAGCTACTCTACTCATCGAGAATCGCGAAGGTATGGTTTTGTCGCTCGATTCCCGGTAGTCCACCATAATAAATACATAATATGCACATAAAGGGGAGCCGGCGCGATCGAAATGATCAAGCGAAATCCTCACTCGGGAGTCACTCACCGAGGCTGCGGATCTCTCGGTGGGTGGCGGCGCCTTCTCTCCCTTGGCGCTCGATCTTCTCTTTTCCATCCTCTCTTGAATTATGTCCAAGCCAGCCAACGAGATCTTTCCTACGGCTGCGTGGTATGGGGGGGACTCGCTATCGCGCATCAGGATCGACCGAATAATTATTATTCCTCCTCTCTCCGTGTCTCTCACGATCGCGCTTTTGCCACTGCAGGAAAAATTAAAGCGCGCCAGCAGCACCGGCCGTGGTTCTTCTTTCCCTCCCCCTCGCCCTGGCACTTCAAACTTTATGTCCACCTCGCGACAATCCGCGAAAGAAGTCGCTGCTTTATTTACCTAATTAATAATCATTACGTGTTTTGCTTCGCTCCAGCGTGCCCGGCTCGCCGCGCCGGTTTGCGATAATTTTCTTCAGTATTTATCGAGTTTATTTAATTAAACTCTGCGTCGTTTAATTATATTTTTATTTTTCGCGTATGTGTGTGTGTGTGCGAGACTCGATTCTCCGGGTGTCCCTTTCGCGGGGACGATTCCAGGGGTACGTGAATAAACGCGGGTATGCGCTTTCGGAAGTTCGCCGAGAACTTAAATAAAGACGATAAACCGCGCGCGAGCGGCGATGATGACCGCCGGTAGAAGATCAAGGGGGTTGCACTCCGGTTGTGTCCCGGTGAGCTCCGCAATCTTGAAATCTCTCCGGCGATCCTCCCGATGAGGACGTACCGGATCCCGAATCGCTCGCGGTCTCTTCTTTTGCAGATTATATTTGTCCTCTCCGACGTGCATTCTGCCGCTTTGTTTTTGCCTAAGCGTCGAAGGGACCACCGCCGAGATGAAGCTGTCTCCTTCTCATCTCCTCTCGTCTATCTCCCTCTCGTAGAGGACCATTTTTCTCTCTCGTCATGGTAACTACCCATAGAGAATCCCCGATTCGTTTCTGATTCTCGCGGCATCCTATCCGAGGAATCTTCACTCGTCGCTCTCCTCACTTCCTTCTTTGCTGCGGCCTTTCCGTCGCTTCTTGTGGACACCTTTTCCTAAAATTCGAACGACACGCTGTTGGTTCGTACCTCCTTCCGCCTCGCGATTAACCCTTCGGGCTCTTTTTGTTCAATCGGGCGGATGAAATTTGATTCTTTGATTCTTTAATTCTTTGATTCTTTGATTCTTTGATTCTTTGATTCTTTGATTCTTTGATTCTTTGATTCTTTGATTCTTTGATTCTTTGATTCTTTGATTCTTTGA
>JAPYZD010001378.1:0-41856 GCA_030522725.1 Ichneumoninae sp. B BG-2022a
TCCTTGAGTGTCCGTGAGTGTCCGTGAGTATTCATGTGAATCCTTGAGTGTCCGTGAGTGTCCGTGAGTATTCATGTGAATCCTTGAGTGTCCGTGAGTATCCGGGAGTATCTGTGAGTATCCGCGAGTATCCCTGTGAGTCTGTCAGTATCACGAATATCCGTGAGTATCTGTGAGCATCTGGCTAAGTAACTGGGTGACTATCTGTGAGCATCTGGCTGAGTAACTGGGTGACTATCTGTGAGCATCTGTCTGAGTAACTGTGTGACTATCTGTGAGCATGTGCGTGAGTAACTGTGTGAGTATCCGTGGGTATCAGTGAGAATATCCAATCGACACGAGTTTTATTATTACGTAGAAGAGATGTAGATTCTATTCGTAGCATTCAGTTTCCCGGCAGGTGAGTATACGAGGGGTACAAGTGAAAGTGTAGTACAGCGTGAGTTTTATCATGAATGTTTATCAAGAAGCACGATAGTTGTATCACTGACACCCGCCCAGGGTAAGTATTTATTCCCGAATTCACAATCCCAAAAGAGTAGTTGAAAGTACTCTCGGAGGCTACGCTGCCACGTTCCTCTGTGGCATGCCATCAGCAGCATACCCGGTGGCGGTGCCGGCGTTGTTGCGCACTGGGAGCTTTCCGGCAGCCACGGTGCTTCCACCTCTCACGAGGTTATTAAATCCTTTATTACCAACTTCACTAATCCCGAGGCTCTCGACGGCCGTTGCATCTCGACCTTCCTCGCACATCCTCTCGGAGTCGTGAACTTTGCCACATTTTTTTCCTCGTTGTTTTTGTCGCAATATACTTTAGCGTCAGTGGGAAAAGCTTCCTGAGATAAAATGAAAGGCAGTTTCCACGACTTTCCGCGCGCCCATCGCGCACGCGAGACTCGGAGTCGTTCTGCGTGAGGAGAAAACATTTGTCCCAATTTATTAAATTATTTGTAACTGCGCGCTATAAAAGCATCGGTCATTCTGTGAACCAAATGGCTCGGAGGTCGTTGGAGAACAGCTGCGATAAATGGATAATGGTGCAAAGAGTGCAATAAATAGACATTTTTTCCCCCATTTTATTAAATTATTAGTAACTGTATGCTATAAAAACATCGTTCACGGTACAAACCAAATTGCTCGGAGCCTCGTTGGAGAAAGGGTGTGATAAATGGATGAGGCTGCAAATAGAGCAATAAACAGACATTTTTTTCCAATTTATTAAATTATTTGTAACTGTGCGCTATAAAAATATCGGTCACGGTACAAGCCAAATTGCTTGTAGCTCGTTGGAGAAACGTTACAATAAATCGACATTTTTTTCCAATTAATTACATTATTTGTACCTAGGCGCTATAAAAACATCGATGACGGTTTATAAACGGATATGGGTGCAAAAAGCGCAATAAATAGACATTCTTTCCCAATTTACAAAATTAATTAATGTAACTAAACGGTTACGGATAATTTACAAAATTATCCGCAACTGCGGGCTATAAAAGCACGGTTCACGGTATAAGCCAAATTGCTCGGAGCTCGTTTGAGGAAGGTTACAATAAATGGACAAGGAATTTCAAAATCGTATCTACATAAGTGTTGTTATTGCGGAAGCCACTATGCCAAGAGTGTGCGCAGATAAACAATGCACAATAGCGGATACAACCCCATGGGAAATGGTAAACGACGTTGATACATCCGATAGAGAAACCCTTTCGTGTGGTTCAGTGCTAAATCTCGGTGGACCGTCGCAATGGGATACTGTAGTGTACATCGAAGGTAGTACAGTACCGTTGAGAGTGCCGGGCTCGGTGTGCATAGTGGAACATAGCGGGAAGCCCCGCATCGGGGCGTACACCCCGTCGAAGTTATACCACTCGTGCCGAAACTGCCTGCCAGACTCACGGTAATTTACATACAAACCATATTTCACTCGATGCGGTACAGCGGCGGCGGGCAGGCGTCGCGCATCATTCGGCAATGTTTTAATACACACGAAGAGCCGCGTTTCCATCGTGCGCTGGCAGCGATAGGTCGGTTTGACGTGCGGTAACGAGTACGGGCTGCATACAAAGTAGGCACGAGCAGCGCCGGTGGTTCTTGCATGAAATGAACATATACATGCACTGTCTTCATTCGTACCGGTGTAGCCGTTACGCCAAGACAAAGCGTTGGGAGGGGAGGATGAGGCACGAAAATAAATTTGCTTTAGCTAGGGGGAGGGATACGCAATCGACGGAGATCTTGATTTCGCCTCGTCGCATCATCCGCTGATGAGTTTCGCGAGGAATACCTGAATTGCCGGTACCCCGTTCCTGCAGAACCCAATTCGCTGGATTGTCGACTCACCATGGTAATCTTATAAGTGCGAGATTCTCTGGGATGAAATTCTCCGCGGCCAGATTCGTCAATTGCACGATTCATCAATTATGGACCAACTCGCCAAAGCCGAACTCACCATGGTTCAACTCCGGGGCAAAGACTCACGATGGGTGAACTCACCAAAGAGGCGACGCACGACGAGCCAACCCACTAACGAGGCGACTCACGTTGGGCCAGCTCATCACAGGTCCGAGTGATCATGGTCCAACTCATCAAACATCCGACTCATCATGGTCCAACTCATTAAAGATCCGACTCATCATGGTCCAACTTACAAAAGAGACGATTCATGATTGGCCAATTCGCCAAAAAAAAAAAACAACTCCCGATGGTCCAACTCGGCAAAGAGACGACTTTGCGATGGGCAAACTTATCTAACTGACCACTCACGATCGTTCAACAAACCAAGGCTCTATTGACCAACGATCGACAACGGGGCATTCTGCTCACAATCATGTTTGGGTCAACTGACCAGGCGCTTGACCAGGCTTTGTACACCACCGACCGTAAACTAAGCCTAACATCATTTCATCCCCTATCGCACAAATTTGACATTTCCTCCACTCCAATAGAACAATATAAGATTGCACGAATGCTGAACCAATTGTGTCACTCAACGTGCAGTGGCACGAAATTTTCGCGATATATGCACCTATCAAGCTTCCACGTAACTGGTGTTTAATGTTCGTCGTTCCGGAGACATTCATGAGACGCGCGAGAGGCGAAGCAGCTTTCTCTCACCTTCCCGTGCATCCGCGTATCCGATAAGAAACTATCGGCCCGACGAGCGGAAAATTCGCAGAAAACATAGCTGCCTACCTCAGCACCAGACGCAAAGAGCGAAACTCGCAGAACCGACACTTCTTTCGAGGATTTACGTCAGGTTATATATTCCGAGTGAGTAGAGTGCCCCACCGGGCGGCGGGCTTCCGGTTCAGCAACTTCCCTCTTGAACTAGTCTGCAGACTCGCAGCTCCGGAAACCCGGAAGGGAGACGAGGAATTTGCTTTCCCGCTTTATCCTTCCGCGCCGAGACCGTTGCCAGACGTGAAACTGAATCATACCAACCGACATCATTGTTCTCAGTGACGTATATTACTCGCTCTCGGCGAGATCGCTGGCTCTTCTATGCATCTCTCGTGTCACGCGAAACTATCCCATACTTTCCGACGTACTCCAGCTCTCGCGTGCAAGCCGAACTGCATTGCCCGACAGACGTAGCGGTAAAGCGGCGTTTATACTTACAACAGTGCTCACACTCAAGTGCGCAAGATATCTCAACGTTCCTGCATCAAGACGCCGAGACTTGAGTGACGATTTACTTTAATTACCATCATTACGTATTTAATAAAAAAATTGATCGGGATAATTTTAAGTTCCGCCTTGTCACTGTAATACCCGTGAAATTTTAACGAATACCGAATATCCGTCTAAAGCATAAAAACCGCATCAAGAGGCATGATTTATCGAATTCTTTCGAGCTAACTTCATTAATAACTTTTATTAAAATTACGTTCTTCAGAATTTACTTTTAATGTATTTCCGATAATTTGAACTTCGAAAGGCATTCATGCAAGCAATGAAGTATTAAATAACTGATAAATTACAGCTTAATACACTGAAATACAGGTGACATTTTAATGAATACTCGTAACATCGAAATACCCGTTGAGATTCCAAAGACCGCATCCAACCGAAAATATCTGTCGAGAGGGCGAAGACCGCATCGCGACACATTATCATTTATCGGGTTTTCTCTGGAGCTCCCGTGATTAATTATTTCAAATAAAATTGCGTTCTTGAAAATTAACATTTAAAAAGAAAATGTATTTCGCATCATTTCAACTCAGAAAGGCATTCATGCAAGCAATAACCTACTCGATAATCGATTAATTATTGCTTGCCACTGAAATACCGGTGAAATTTTAATGAACACTCATATAACCCAAATGTATCCGTCGAGAGAGCAAAAACCGCATCGAGACACATTATGATTTATCGAATTCTCGCCGAAGCCCTCTCGATTAAAATGACAATGGCAATGGAGTTTCAGCGTTAATGCTGCGGCACGATTCGGACGCGAGCGATCATTATAACAGTAGGTGTTCGCCCCAATCCCGTTTGCTCTGTCGGTACAGCCGTAATGGTGGATATGTTGAGAAGCGCGAGTAGGCTTTTCAATAAAGCGCATTTGCCGTTCCAACATGGAGAAACGCGCGAAAGCCGCAAATTCGGGAGTGGATGCAAGAGAGCACTTAAGCTCGGGTGGTTGTGAACGTACTCTCCGTGTACAAATCCATCCACTTGTTAAACTATTACGCGGTTCAGCGCCGAGGGAAAATAAACGGAGATTTCGAAACTGGTATCTATCATAGCCGATAGATGTTTTTGAATTCTCCGCAAATGAAACGGTCATACCCGGCCGGTAGATTAACAACATCGAATCGTGGTCCAAAGCGCACAGAAATACGGAGGAGCGAGGACATAAACCAAAATCGGGGCCCGAGAATCGCCCAAAACCATCGTTTGCGGTATAGTCTATTCCAGCCATCCAATTGACCGTGAAAATGTAAAACACAAGATTTATGGACGGTAGATACGATCAACGGGAAAACAGGGAATTATCGTCGAGCTTAACTCGGGAACGATTCGCAATTGCAGCAACATAAACGATGTTTACCTACGGGATTGTGAATTTAATGAGATGGTATAAAAGTAGTGAATACGGCCGAAGCGGTAGAGTGGACCAGTGCATGTTGCCACAAATGCAGATTAAAAACAAAACTAAAACTTTGTTGACTTTCTTGCACCAAAATTCTAATCACTCGCATATGCTATATTCTCGAGATTTCGACTTTCATAGCATATGGGAGTGAAATTCCAAAATTTGAAATCACTCGCATATGCTATATTCTCGAGATTTCGACTTTCATAGCATATGGGAGTGAAATTCCAAAATTCGAAATCACTCGCATATCCTATATTCTCGAGATTTCGACTTTCATAGCATATGGGAGTGAAATTCCAAAATTCGAAATCACTCCCATCTTATACAATTTGGAAAAATGTAAATTTGTTTGTTTCCTCGCTGGTTTGGATGTTTGCTCCTCTCTCCCAGCTGAGCACCTTTTTCGGTGAAGGTGACCACTCCTTTTTAATAAAGCTTAGAGGGTTCTAATTGTAGCGGAGATGAAAGCGTAAATGGCATGGTAGAACTCTTTACGTCGCCAATTCCCAGAAACTGCAAGACAGCTACGAAGAAACCTTCATTTAATTCTCAGTGTCCGAAGCCACATCGCGACATTTGCAGGTAATATTTGTTGTTAGGCAACCACTATGGTTCAAATTACCAGGCATGCGAAAAACCAGCCAAGATGGACCACCGCGCGACGTTCGTGAAAAGCAGGATTCACTTCCGGTAATAGAAGATACCGACCAAACCTTTTAGTGTCTCATATTCACCACTTTTACCTTACATGCAGCACGAACGGCATGGTAGTTACTACCCACGGTAGAACGGAATGGTAGTTACTCTTCACCTCGCCAGCTCCGGAGGACGAAGCACAGGCCTTAACTGTAATGGGGTAAAAACAAAAAATCGATCTCTCAATTTGTACCTCGTGTTCTGGGCCATCCTCTGCCAACTTGATAGTTCGCCGTCTCCGGCCTCCACGTCTCGATCGTTCCGCTTTTCGGATCGCCCCTGCCACTGTCAAAAGCTGTCAGAGCTTCCTCGGAGCAACCGAGCGTCGTAGACGTTCTACTCGCTCGGGTCGGCCGAATCTACCTATCTGCTTTTCCAATATTCGCTTTGCACCACACCGCGTACCAGGTTCATGATGGTGAGCACCTCACCAGGCTCCACAGTAGGAGATACCAACCCAACCTCCAGTGGCCCATATTCCTACTTTCACCTTACAGACTTGTTATTCACCTCGCCAATTCCCAGAAACTGCAAAACAGCTCCCGAGGACGAAGCACAGGCCGTAATTGTCATGCGGTAAAAACGCAAAATCGATCTCAGTTTGTTACTCGTGTTCTGGGCCAACTTAGTAGCTCCGCACCTCGATCGCTCTGCTTTCGGGATCGCCTCTGCAAAAAGCCGACGGAGCTTCCTTGGAGCAACCGAGCGTCGGAGACGTTCTACTCGCTCAGGTCGTCCGGATCTACGGCTATCTGCTTTTCCAATATTCGCTTTGCACCGCACCGCGTACCAGGATCATGATGTTGGGCACCTCACCAGGCTCCAGAGTACACTACAAGCCACGGTAATACGCTGAGCCGACAATTACCGTAGATCGTAGATAGCGCTATACCTGTACGAGGGGGAGGCCGGTGCGTGCTGTCTGAGTAGTACAAACGTACGTAATGGCGTACACATAGTCGGTATACGTTGCTTGTCGCGCCAGCGAAATAGCAGGTTGTCTGCTGATTTATGTTACGAATTATAGTACGACATATATAGTACGTACATTGTATTATATATTCCCGGTGGATAGTTCGTGCATGCAGCCGACCTCGAGGAAACACGGCTCGGTGCAACGATCGCACGCGAATAACTTCGGTTCGCTGCAGCGTTAAATTAATTTTAATTGTTCGTTAATTAGTTCGTCGGAACTATGCGGCCTGGGGAGGCGGCGGTGATCTGAAAAGCGAGGGGATCGAGGCGCGGAGGGTGGCGAAGGAAAGCGACGGAGGAGCGATGGAGTTGGCCGAGAAGGCTCCGAAACACGCATGGAAAACTGAGACATTAATTTTCCGTTTCGACTGCATTACGGCGTGGCTCCTCGTGACTCCTAGTCGCGAGTCTTTCCATGTTTCCGGGAATGCTCAGCAATACGGTAACGGGCTTTGATAAGAGAGACGGTTCGTCGACGACTTATCTCTTCCACGTCGTCGCCTTTCTTTCGGTTCATCGAGACAACATTCAAGATTTTTGTAAATATTAAGAAACTTTCAAAATAATGTGGGGAATTATCTTAGACCCTGCTGGGCAGGCATTGGGCATTGAGATAAAGAAATGTGGAAAAAATTGTGGGCCTTGCTGGGCGGGTGTTGGGCATTGGGAGAAAAAATCTGAAACAATTGTGGGCCTTGCTGGACACGTATTGGGTATAGGGAGAGAAAAATCCGAAACAAATGGTGGGCCCTGCTGGGCCAACCGGGCTATGACTGCATTATGGCACGGCCCCTCATGCTTCCTATTCCCGAGTCTTCCCGTGTTTCCGGGAATGCTCAACAATACAACAACGGCCTTTGATAACGGCGAGTGTCCGTCGTCGACTTATCTCTTCCACGTCGTCGCCTTTCTTTCGGCTCATCGGGACAGAGTTCATGATCAGGCGATATGTCCGAGTTTTTTGTAAATATCAAGAAACGAATAAAAAAAAAATCAGGAAAAGAATGCTGCGCTAGGTTTGAGCACGAGGCTTTCGACCGCCAGTTGACTGCGCCCAGTGATTCGGAGGGTCAAAAATATCTGAATGGGACATCCACCCGCATCGGTAAACACGTGAAAAAATAAAATAAGTTCGTCACCGTTATATCCGCGAACCACCCAACCGTCCACTTTCCATTGATCGGAGAGTGCATCGAGATCGCTGCATGAGACGAGAGTGATAGCAGTCCATTTCCGTCATCGAGTCGGACCGATACGAGGCAGCTAGAGAACCAGCTGCGGCGGAACCACCGGGAGATGCCCTCGTATTTACCTGATTCCTGTACCAACTATTTACGTATGGAACACTTGGAGTGGGTAACCGGATGGTCGCTTGGTCCGTATCCTCACCGTACAGCTCTGGGTATTTGCGTATCGATGCTGCCGCTACTCGGTACGCCACGGTCGCATTGTTACGCGATTAAATATTCATGAGTGAAGCACGGCATCGAAATGCTGCGATGGGGGAGCTCTATATCAAGAAACACGGTGGCGTCTCGACGCCGAGTACATATAAAAAAAAGTAAATGACTTTATAAAAAGTTGAGAAAAAAAAGCTATTAAGTAACTGAATCCAAAACTAATCAAACCATGGATTATATACAGCAATAATAATCAACATATCTTATATGTATTTTGGAAAACTGTGGATTTGTTGGTGGGTTTGGATGTTTGTCCCCTCCCCCCCTGTTAAACCACCTTTTCGACGGAGTTGACGAACCCACTCTTACATCCGGTTTTCGTAGCATATGGAATGGAGTTAACATTTCGGAATATGGAATGGATTTCCACATATGCTATGAACCATCTGATACATGCGAGCGCACGAGCCAACATGACCGCTGGTACAATATATACATGGAATAATCAACAATGGTCAATAGCGCTAATTTATAATTGTAATAATGCATTCATGATTTGCATTCTCAAAATTTTCGAACATTACACGAGGCCCCGAAAAGGCCCCAGCCCAATTTCTTGGAAGGTCAATTAGGCTGGTCAATTCACTCCCAGTCGTGGCGGAACCTGAAAAAAGACACCGCTGGTGACGACAATTACATCTGCACATAGAGAGAAATTGCGAAATATTCCATCGCGATATTGGGGTGGAAATCAATCGAACATCGACCGCTGATTGATTTCAAGCAATTTAAATGGTTCCCTTGCCGAACTCGCGATATAAATTCCCGGTGACGGAACGTGGAAACATGAGAAATTCGGAGAAGGAGAAGCACCAATTGACGTACCGGATGCGTGGATTCTGTTCCGGGATCAGCACGGTCGCAGATTCGAATAGATCGTGAAATAATGAAATGGGAAGAAAAGCATGGATATCGCGAAGTAGTTGACGGGTCTGGGGGTGAGGAAGTGCGGACAGCCGGCTCACCGGTATCCGACGACGTGATGTATGTGTTTTAATTCCGCGGCGAGAAGCCGTCCCTTATTTATTGGCTTTCGTCGCAGGTTATTGCGACGCGATTCGACAGTCCGCGCGAGGGTTGCGGGTTACCGCGAGAACGTTTTTCCCCCCCGCTTTCAGCGCTGACAGTCAACCGAGCCGTCGAGCTATCAACAAATCCGCGATATTCGTCGCACGTTTCATAGATTGGTTCAATTCGCGCATTTCCCATGTCGAAGGTTCAACATAATTTTTTACGACACTCCGAAGAGTCATACCAAATGCGAAAATTGGGGTGACTGCTTAGAGTAAAATAACGCGCGGTTCACAGGTTATCATCAAGTTGAAACTCATATTTAATTTTTAAAAAATAGTTATTCGAAAGATGACTCGCGAACAGAGGAAAATGTTGAAAAATCGCTGATTTCCGATTTGCACAATTTTCTGGTTTGATAGGCCGAGGGTCGCGCGTTATCGCAAGAATATTTTTATCCCCGTTATAAAAAAATCCGTGAAATTCATTGCACGTTTCATATATTGATTCAACCTGCGCATTTCCCGAGTTGAATGTTCAACATAATTTTTTACGACCCTCCGAAGAGTCGAACCAAATGTAAAATTTGGACTGACTGCTTAGAGTAAAATAGTGCACGGTTCACAGTTTATCATCAAGTTGGAAGATTTTTATATTTAATTTTTGAAAATAGTTGTTGAAACGAAGATTCACGAGCGGAGGAAAATGTTAAAGAAACGATCTCTGATTTTCAGAATTTTCCATTGGAATAAATCCTGCTCACGGTCGCAAGAAGTGAGGAGCAATTTCCGCAGGAAGTTTTAGTAGATCGTTCTTCATTCCCGAGCTATCTCGGAAAAATCCAAAAGGAACGATAAAACTTCGCGGTACTTAACTGGAAACTCGAGAATGTTTTTTCCCCGCTTCAGCCCGACACTCGAGCGCCCCGCTGAGCATGGCTCAGCGGCTCGCTTTCATTGATGGCTTCAACATAATTGTCTACGACACTTCGAAGCATCGAACCAAACGCAAAAGCCGGCGACTGCATACAGTACAATAGTGCGTGGTTCACAGTTTATCATGAAGTTGAACGTTTCCCATATTAAATTCTTTATTTCATTATTCAAAAGAAGAAGATTCGTGAAGTGAGGAAATTCTCGAAGTACCGCTTATTTCTGAATTTCACAATTTTTCACGGGAAGAAATCATGTTCTTGGTTACGAGAAATACGGAGCAGTTCGCGTGGGAAGTTTCAGTGGAACGTTCTTCATTCCCGACCTATCGCGGAAAATCCAAAAGAAACGATAAAACTTCGCGGTACTTAACTGGAAACTTTTTTTTTATTCGCGGTCGAAGGCGCATGAAATCTTCGGAACGTTGATGTACCATCGCGCTCTCTGTTCGCAAGAAGAGGTATGCATAATTGAGTGAACCGGCAGGCAAAGTGGAAAAGTTTCGAAACGGGACGGAGGGGATTGTCACGTGGCGAACGTCTTTGTCCGATGTCGCGGCATCGATCTGAAGTTACCGATGTCGAAGAAGTGTCTGAGACGCGAAGCTTGAAATGCCGGCATGATCTTCACAATCGAAGTGGCCCTCGTCGTGCCGCGATTACTTCCGTTCTGGCGCATCTGCCGCGTATGAACTCCTTTGGAGGACAATAATGTGCACAATGTTTACGGGAGCCGGAGTCTCGTGAAAGTTTCCGTATTATAGTGCAATATACCCGCTCTGTATAATATCTTCCCTCCCTTATTTTCCTTTTTCTTCATTTTCTTCTCCTCCGCCGCTCCCGGAATTAGCATAATAATATTCAAACGATATTTCAGACGGCAACGGCACCGTGAACGTAATTCAGTTAACCACTTAGGATTTAAGTGCTCTCCGATGCACAATATAATGAATTCTATTAGTATGTAATATTGCATTGTACAGGCGAAGGTTATTTTTTATCGTTCCATCCCGCACTGCGCCGAGACAACATAAAGTAGTCGGAAATTTGTCCAAGAGAACACAGGACGTCGCCACTGTTACTTCGATATTGTGTAGAATTTCTCGATGTAGCCGGACAGATTTCTTGCGGAATTGGAACGAACTGCGACTCGTTCATCGGTGATTTTGTAGAATTTTCAAGCAAAGACAATTTTCATTCACCGAATGGTAACCATCTAATATCTGAAATATTATGAAATTTGGATTTTGTTTTTGTTCAAAAAATTATAAATAACTTTAAAAAAAACATTTTTTTTCATTCCCATTAATGACAGAAAATGCCCATAGCTTGCTCTGCGAGGAAGCGAAAATGGGTCAACGAATTTTCTTGTAGAGGGAGCTGTGCGCAAAATGGTAAAAAATTAGGAAGCCATGTGCGTGTGTGCTCTGCACCTCTCTTAACTGGTAAATTCCTGGCTTCCCGATTTTCCTTTGCACTAAGATATGCGAGAGAGTCGAGGCGGGCAGAGTCGATTCACAGATAGAGAAAGGTTTCCCGAGCCGACACCTAGCTTTTCAGGCATCGCCGTAGGCATCCCCGTGGGCTGTCGGGGCGCAGAAGACGGTGTGCGAAAGCTGCACGTGCGGATCTTCGATTCCTTCGGGGTTCTAACGAACACACGTATCCAGTCTGGGCAGTAGACGCGGAGGACGAGAGGCACCGATAGAGATTGCACAAAGGCGGTGCCGCCGGGCGAGAGATTTTATACCAGCATGAATAATGCACGAGGATCGGCAGTTCCGGATGACTTTGCAAACATATTTCTCAATGTAATGCATGTCTAAAGTTATAGATCCCCCTCCTCCCCCCTCCGAATCATCTTAAGGCTCCTTCTTCTTCGATTCTCCGAATATTCCTCTCGACCCGTGCCATTTATTTTCACGCAATTTAAACTTTGCATTTCGGTTACACCTCGTGACTTCGAATTTACCCAATTTTATTGATTATCGTTTATCCACGACTCATCGTATTCTTGAAATCGGTAAAGGAAGAGTCGGGTCGGTAACCGCCCCACCGATTGTGACTGACTTTCGTATAGATTATTAATCATTTATATCAACGGGAATATACGTTTCTGTCGATAAAAATTGTTTGAATTTTTTTTCACTCTCGGAGTGAAATTGTTTGAATTTTTTTTTCGCTGTCGGAGTGAAATAGCAATTGACGGCATGTTGAAGAGCGGTTCTCTCTTGATTAATGTCGCGATACGCATATCATTAATAAAATATTCCCGTTAACAATTGAAGATGGCGGAAACTGGGCCGTTTACCTTACGGCAATTTGGCTTAGCACATTTTTCCCCCTTTAACGGCACAATGTCCATAGATTTCTCTACGAGGAAGGCAAAATGGATCAACGAACTTTCTAATAAATGCTATACGCAAAACGATAAAAAATGACGAAGCCTCGACCGACGCCATTCATTTTTACTGATTTTACAGTTTATAACTACACCGGTTTACACTTCGTAACTCGTCGACTTCAACTTGATTGATTACCGTTCATCCGCGAATTATTGTATTTTTTACTCAGACGGTAATCATCCTATCGGTTATGATTAACGCTCTTACAGATTGTTAATCATTTACGACTGACCGACTCCGGTCGATGGCGCAATGACAATGTCTATATGAATGTTGTAATTACAGCATAGAGAGACGTACGCAGCTATGTGATGAAACTGCACGATATAGCCAGTAAATGTACTTTTACTACTGTTACTAATAATGTATAACAACGAGAATATAGGTTACATTCAATAAATGGAACGTACCGGGGCGTCGTGTGTTTGGCACGGTTTTTATGATGATCCCTTCTCCGGAGTTTGTCCGAAGTCCCTTGCGGTGTTTCGCTGCTCGAGAATTGAGAACTGTAGCGTGGCGGATCGTCCGGCCAGTGGCAACAGCTCTCTGCTTCTGGGCCACGGTACTAGTAGTGTCTTGCAAGTACACTACGACGACATAAATCACGTTTCCATTCAGCAACGCGTGTACCTATATGGCAAATGCATTGCACGTGGCCGTTCCGTGCTGGATAGTTCGATCGTGGCCACAGCGTGATTTACGACTCGGCCACCTTACACCCGCGAATGACTTATAGAATGTTGCACCATACCTCCATTCGCGTTTTGTCGTTGCACACGGTTTCCGACGACGTATAACGGCGCATATTCCTGACCAAGAAAAATGAAATCCTCCGCCATCGCGATAACTCCCTGAGCTTATTGTAGAAAAAGGAGACAAAAAACACCCCGCAGCGCCGCAGGATTCTTTCTTCTTCGGGATATAAAAAAAAATTATTTATTTTTTTATTTCAGTTTTTTTTTATTATACCAGAAACCACCATCGGAAAAAGTATTGAAAAACTTGTTACGTTTATGATCATGAAAGAAGCTGTGCTGGGGGCATTACGGCGTGCTTCGAGAAACAGGACGGAAGCAGCTAATGTATGTTTGGAAGAAAAGTTGAGAGTTCGTGGTCGGGAGTGGCCGGAGGAACACAAGGAGGAACAAGGGATAACGGAATATCTTTTACGTGCGGGGGATTCCCGAGACTCGGGCTTGCACCGGGATTCAACGACTTTTGTCCATACGGTACCCTTCACGTACGTGACGTCTCTCCACGAATAGTAGAGTCGGAGCTCAAAGATGCATTTATCGCTGCAAACCCTCTCTTTTGTTCCGAAAAGTTGTTGATCGACGAGATCTGGAGAAATCTCTCAGAAACTGTTATGTTTCATGGATACTCCGGTTGGGCAAACAAATTACAGTAATTTGTGATAGTGGTGCGAGAAAGTGGATTTTAGAAGAAGGTTGGCTGCACGAGCCGGATCGAACGCTACAACGACACCAGACGAGACCGAATGTTGCTTGCGAGAAGTAATATTAGCGTCCAAGAAGTAAAATTAGCGTGCGAGAAATTAAATTAGCGTGCGAGAAATTAAATTAGCGTGCGAGAAGTAAAATTAGCGTGCGAGAAGTAAAATTAGCGTGCGAGAGGTAAAATTAGCGTGCGAGAAATAAATTATAGTAGACCTTGCTATAAAGCGGCACTTTTTCCGCGCGAAAAGTTGCACTTCTCATGCATGCCTTGCAAAACATAAATGAATAGAGTGAAAGTGGTGAAAATGGATCACAAAAAAAATTAGCCTGTATCTCCTTCTAATCCACCGATTCATCTACACAAAATTTTAGATTTTCCAAAAATCTTCTCAATTTTACCCCGCTGACCCGTATTCACAACTCGTACCCCAAATAAAAACAATACGAATCCTAGGAGCGCTGAGTACTTGGTATTCGCTTGGTATTCAATCTGCCAATCTAGTATTCCGCAGAAGTTCGAAAAGAAACCAATTTCGAACCGCTCCGTTGAATCCACCGTTTGAAATTTTTAGATTCTGATAAATTCGGATTGCGAGGTCAGTGACCTCGAAGATCTGGCGCTCAGTGGAACGAGTGTTTCTTTCGCGTGCGTTTCCGGTCGGTAACCGGCGGTACGAAATCCTCGTGGCCTCTCGACCGCTTGAACTCTCGGAGGTCCAGTGTACGATAGAGGGAACAAGAGAGACCCGGCGAACGACGGAGAGGGGCCGAGGCGGGGACTGGCCAGCGTAATTCGAAGTACCTACCAGCTCTACGAGCAAGAGCGAGGGGGATCGTGTTAGGCCGCTGGTTACCGCGAATAATGGATGCGACGGTAACTCACGTTAATGAAGCGTACCGTTTACATCTGCCTAACAGCCCACCGGCCCGGTTCCTCTCCGTCCCACGCTATCCACAACCCTTTTCCCTTCTCGCTCGGACCATCGGACGACGAAGCGACGCACCACCACCGACGCCAGAAATGTCTCCGAAGCTTTCTCACCGCGTTCAATTCCATTCTCCGTTTCGGCTTCCGTCTGAGGGAGCTCGTAAGCTCGGCGAACTTCTGGAAGCTCCGTGCGGCGGTCTGTGCGACGGCCATCCAGCAGCGCTTCCACGGCATCGAAATAGGATTTGACTGGAGACTTATGCGGTCGTCGGCGGAGGGCAACCACGGGAACGACAAAAGCCCTGCGGGGTTCGATTCAGCGAGGAGCGAGGTACCTCCATACTTTCTACCTGCTGCGGAAAAGCTCTCGCCCTCTCGTTCGGGCCACAGCCAACCGTCGATTCTTCTGATCGATCGAATCCGTGACGCTAATTCTTATTCCCTCGCGTTCATTGACCTCTGTTTCTGTGGGCTCCGGGCGGGATTCGATGGTTTGCATTTTTTGCATTTCGATTTTTCTTTCGTCCCCGCTTGGCGTTGAATATTCGACCGGGCGGTGGTAAAAAAAAAGAAAAAAAAATCGGTTGGCCGCGAAGCGACAGGCGATGCGAATTTCTACATCGGAAATCGTTGTTCCAGAACGAAACGGATGAGAAATACTTGGGCGTCGATGCCACTACGACTATCCCATTCGTATTCCAAGTCGTGCAAACCGCCGGCTCTTCAGTCAACGGGATACGAATTTCGACGAGATAAGAGAATCGATTTTCCGACTCGGCAACTAAGTGTCGTTATGGCGTATCTGCGGAAGGTCGTTTTCAACCTCGTTTCTATTCGACGAGTTCGCGAACTCGATATTCGTCTTGCCCTGTCGAACATCGTCCGACGATGTCGCCGAGCTCGATCACTCCTGCCGAGCAAGGAATGGGAGGTGGCAGATTCTTACGCAGATCGAGCATGAGATTCTCGTGACGTCAGACCTTTGCGGGTAGTTTGGAAATGCTCTCGTAAAATGCAGTTTCGTTCGGTGTAATCTCCCATAAAAATATGCTGAACTAGTAGCTTGATCGGTATGTGAAATTTAAAAATAAATGTACCTTTAATTCCGGTTGAGAAAATCTTCGAGCGGAAGTAAAGTCATACCGCAAATACATCACTTTCGGTTTGAAAATTGAATTTTTCGACTGAAAGTGACGTCATAGGGGAGAGCGGGGCAAAATGGCACACCGGGGCAAAACGGAATAATGAGACAAAAACGCAATTCTCCAATAACTTTGAGATGGTAGCGATATGCTGCTACGTGGGGCAAAACGGGTTTGAAACTCCAGATGTATCGTTGAGACGAAATGGGGCTTCCAAAAGTTATTGGAAAATTGAGTTTTGGCCTCACAGTCCCGTTTTGCCCCTCTCTGCCATTTTGTCCCGGTCTCCCCTACCACAAATACGTCACCTTCGATTTGAAAATCTCATTTTACGACCAGAAGTGACGTTATGCCGAAAATACGTCACTTCTGTTTTTAAAATCTCATTTCTCGACCGGAAGTGACGTCACACCGGAAGTGAAGTATTTTCCAATTAATGTCAGAATTATTAATGAAATTATTGGCGTCGTATTTAGGGCGTGCTCGTGTCGTTTGTGCTTCGCAGTCTGGTCTCTCTCTCTTTAAGCCCCTCGGGGCGGCAGACGTCGCAGGGACCGACGAGCATGAAGGGCGCACAAAAGAAACTACCGTACCGTCTACATGTATACGGGTTCCATGTCGGCGACGCATGCTTCGCCATCCCCTTTTCCCTTGCCTTCCACGGCCGGCTCGTTTATTAGACTGGCGACCATTAATATCCGACAAAATAGTGCAGAGAGGTGTGCGGCCGACTGACAAAACATCATAAAACTCGGGCAATTTGTCCCACGCGCTTTCTCTTTCATTCCTGCGAAACGAGCCCCGGAGACGTATGTACACATGATGCATATGTCCGGAGCTGCGCAGTTGCGGTTTCAAAACGTTCAGGAAAGTCTACGCTGGCACACGCCCTGGTCCCGACATTTTTTTTACAGCACGTCTGTATTTATGCTCACCTTTATTGGAACGATACGACTATTCGGTGCCGTCTGTTTTTTACGATTTTAGTAATTCTGCATCACGGCCAACACAACAGAATTCTCTTGACCTAAAAAAAAAAAAACAAAAAAAAATTATTCTGACGTGTTTTTCGAAACGTCAATGCCAGTTTCGGTATCATGACTATACCATAAGCTGGAACGAGGTTAGCACGACTCGACAAGATGGATTTGGAACCGAACGTCAATGTGCTGTTGCCGAGTCTCCAAACGATGACTTTTCTGCGATCGGGCTTGACGCAGTTGTGCATATTGGCGATCGCTGCAGGCCAACTTCCGGATGTTCTGGAGGAGACCAATGAGTCTAGCACGATCGACGAGGAGAACACGGAGTTGGATGCGGGACCGGTTACCGAACAGATCATGGAGCCAAACATAACGATGAACAGACCGGGTGAGCCGGCTGAGAAAGGATCGGATGAGAGCACGGATGAAGATCCGGTTGATCCGAATTGGGACGCGAACCGTGCGATCAGGGATCTCGGCTATTTCCTCCGCGCTCACAAGTTTCAGGATTACGATCGTCGATATTATAAGGATATCGGGGAAGCCCCGAGGCGGCTCCACGAAGAATTTCCCAGGCCTCCACTCAGGTCCATGCACTGGGAAGTTCACAAACACTGCGACAGTGGATTTCACCGGTGCTTGAGGTATCTCGAGAGAATCGTCCGGATGGCGAGCCTGAGGCGCGAGGACGACACCGTCACGATTATGAAGGATCAGAAGTGGAACCTGGCGAACAATACCCGGCAAATCCTCGCTGCTCAACGGGACTGCCAGATGGCACAGAGACGGGACAATCTCACGGTAGCTCCGTTCGAGGGACCTATCGGTAATTGCCTGAGCACTCGTCGCACTCGTTTCTCTACTTATCTCGTCAAACGCCACGCTGTTCTACGAATCCTTGGAGCCATAGGATTTTTGCGCGAGGTCAGAGACGACGACGAGTAGGCAATTACGTCAGAAACGGCGATAAGACGGATGAAAATTAATCTTTGGTCATGAAAAAAGTTGCCGATTGTTATTAAGGGGATGCTGGACGGTCCTGTTTTACCGACCGACATAGGCGATTTCTTAGTTTCGACTTAGCACAGTTAATATGCTACGCATATGTTTTAAATCCTACAGGAACATAATATGAACAATGACCCTTCGGATTACCAATATTCGGAAGAAAATCGAATATTGGTAATCGTCCTAAAATCCAATATGGCCGCTAAAATGTTATCAGCATGTCGTTTCGTACGACATGAAATATTCTGGGACTCACATACGTCAAACGAGAGTGCACACCGATTCGTTGAGGTTCCACGAATATTCTAAAATCGTCGGAAAGTCGATTACACAAAAGATAATTACGTGAAGTGTAAACTGCGTTCACGTAGTCTATTCACGTATGACCGGTTATCAGAGCTGATGGCAATGGCATGAATATAGCGCGCAACACGATGCAGAGCCACCTGTGCGTCAATCGTGACACTACGTTCATTCACTTTTGTAAACTATAATATTCGGATTCTTAATTCCTTGTAAGTTTTCAATCAGGATTTGACTGCACACCGAAACGCTTATGTCAATATCACAGTTCTGCACGATTTGACACATATGCGTAGCATATTAACAATGCAAAGTCGGAACTAAAAAATGATCTAGTTCCGTCAGTAAAACAGGTAAAGCAGGTTAAAAAAAGGAAAAAAAAACAGTTCCAGCATGCCCTTAACTGGGGAAAAGAAGGATCTGACATTTTCTCAACGTATCACAATCCCGGAAAATAATCTGTGATAAAATTAGAATGACAGGAAACATACACGACTGCTAGATGGCACAGTGGTGGGAGAACCCCATGATAATTCCATTCGATCGATCTATCGGTAATTGCCTAAGCACTTGTCGAACTGGTTTTCCTACTTATCTCGTCAAACGCCATGCGTTTGACGAGATAAGTAGGAAAACGATAAAACGTAAGCAAATTAGTGCTTGAACATTGAAACAAAGTTACTTATAGTCACTAATGAGAAACAAAAAAGCATCTTTTGATCGAATTCAAACGTCACGAAACATACATGACTGGCGCTTTTCGATCGGTTGCATAACAAATTTTAATTACGATTATTGTTAAGGTATTTTGTTCGAGAATAGAGACTGCCGTCTCTATTCACGTCTTACTCGGAAGTAAATTACTCTGTGGTTACAAAAAAAAGTACCGATCATTAAGTACCGAGAGACATAATAATTTACGATATTAGTCCGATAAAACCTTGTCTGAGGAGAGTGAGTTTCTAACACGCGCCGAAGGTAAGTGTTGCAATTACACGAGCTACTGAAAGGTTCTTCGCACGTGTGTCGTACAAAATTTGATGTCACACGAGACAAGAGACACACATGACTGGCGCTTTTCGGCTTCAGAAAGATTTTAATAGCCAACGTCGTTCAGGTTTCTTGCGCTTTTGCGCAGTTGCGAGTGCCGCGAGCAAGGTTACGAGTGGTCGTCGAGATTCGGCTTGTGCGTCGACGTCAACGAGTGCGCGCGTGGTTTGCACGATTGCGACTTGGACGCCGGTCAGATTTGCGCCGGTCAGATTTGCGCGAATCTTCCTGGCAGCTTCGACTGCGTCTGCGGTCTCGTCTGTCGTCTCTGTTTTTATAGAGACGACACTTGCTCCTGGCAATAACGTCACAAACGCTTACAAGACGAAAGAAAATTAATCTTCAGACATAAAAAAAAGTTATCGATCGCTATTAGCTAGAAACAAACATATGAGACATTCTCTAAAAAAAACAAAAAAAGATCTCATTCTTGGAAAAATAATTTTGGACCAAATTCGAACGATAAGAGCCATTCATGACCCGAGCTGTTCGATCCGTTGCAGAGAGATTTCAATGGCGAACATCGGCGAGTTATTTCATGTGTTGGTACACGATGCTGGGAACTCCGGAGCTCGTCGTGTTCGGCGAAACGTGCGACAATCACGCAAACTGTCTTGACGTTTACGGAAAGAACAACAAGGATCCCAGAGCGAACGACGACAAGCCTTTCGCCTGCGCCCTGTACAGTTTCTGTCCCGATCACTGCTGTCCCATGAAACACATCTGGTACATGAGGGACTGTTATCAGTCGCGCGATAACCCCTGCTACGAATCGAATCGACCCGGTTAGATCCGACTCTTCCCAAAAGTCCTCAATTTTTTTTTTTTTTTTTTTTCTAAAAAAATCACCTTAAATTTCAGCGAACCGAAAGTGCTCGTTGAACCGCGAGGAGAATCAGGATTTGCATTCGCTGATCGGCAATCAGATAAACGTCAGTTGCGAGTGTCGCGAGCGAGGTTACGAGTGGTCGTCGAGATTCGGCTTGTGCGTCGACGTCAACGAGTGCGCGCGTGGTTTGCACGATTGCGACTTGGACGCCGGTCAGATTTGCGCTCAACGAGTGCGCGCGTGGTTTGCACGATTGCGACTTGGACGCCGGTCAGATTTGCGCGAATCTTCCTGGCAGCTTCGACTGCGTCTGCGGTCTCGGTCTGGTGTACAGTTCCGGGAGCCGAAGCTGCGTTCCGAGTCCGGCTTTCGAGAAGGCACTTCGACCGGACGTCGGCGGACCGGAGGAGTCGGAGGGAAAGGAGAAGAGCATATTCGCGTTGATCCTGAAAGCTCTAACTAGGTCGTCGACGGTGAGCGCCGGGCAGCTGCGACGCGACGCTTTTCCTCCATTTCCCTTTATTTTTCTCACGCTGTTTCTGCCCTCGCTATCATTGTCGTGACGACCCGGAGCGTTGCGCACTCGCGCGTGCGAACACCTGAATTATTTTACAGCTCGTTCATTGTATTCGTCGTCGTTTACGGCTGAGCCGCGTAGGTTGCGCTCTTAATAAGGGAACAAATAAAAAAAATTCCCAGCCAGCGAAACGATAAACTTCGTTCCGAACGAGCGCTTACATCATCGCATCGGTTGGCGATATGAATGCTGTAAACAAAACAAAAAAGTCCCATTAAAAGTTCCCGAGGCTGCGAGAGAACATGTAAAACGACCAAAAAAAGAGGAAAAAAAAATGTTGACGCTCCGGATCCGCAGCGTCAATTCCGAAGTTTAATCTTCCCTCGAGGCGCGGCGAGCCTGCCCCGCTCGTTGCACGATTCCGTCTGTTATTCCATCCTGCGAATGCGCTCCGTTTCTCTCGCGCTCATTCTCGCCGGAACGGCCCCTTTCCCCTAACGATCGTTTTCCTCGCTCCGGGAAAAAACAATGGCACTCTACATACCAATTGCGGCATTTAGCATAATGGAGAGATAAGAAAAGCTGCCACTACGCCTCTGCGCGTCTGGTGTATGTCGTTCGCAACGAGACGGGAACCCGGACGACGAGGCGAGACAAGATTCTACGCGCGAAACGTTCTCTGAATTTCGAATCTGCTCGCCTGTGGAACCAACGGGATCTCTTCCCGTGATTAAGAATTAATTAAAAGTGAAAATTCAAATAAAAGAAGAAGTTCATTCAAACTCAAATTTAGCACTTTTTTTTTCAGCAACTGCAATAACTTCCGGTCTACGCTCGAGCGCGGCGAGCGTTTTGTTTGGCCGCCGGCAGACTAAACGATCTCCCGACTTGTCGGAGTTAATGAATGAAATGGCACTTTTTTGGCTCGAGGGAAATTGTTCATTCCCGTTGGCCAGATTTGGGAAACATAGATCTCTCAGGAGTTTCGATCGAGCAGTCGGTGTCCGGGAAAGAAGTGGTTACCATTAAACGAGGTTCAAGGCGTGAAACGTCCTCTGAATTTGGAATCTGCTCGCCTGCGGAATCCACAAGATCTGCTACCACGATTAAGAATTAATTAGAAGTGAAAATTCAAATTAAAAAAAGTTCATTCAATCGCAAACTTGGCACGGTTTTTTTTGTTCAAATTACAAGAACTTTCACGCTTGAGGCGATGGTGAAGGACAGACAAAACGATCTTCCGACTTTTGGAGTCAATGAGTGAAATGGCACTTTTTTGGTCTATTCCCGTTAGCCGAATTTATGAAATAGAGACATCTCAGGTGTTTCGATCGAGCACTCGGTGTCCGAAGAAAGAAGTAGTTACCATTAGACGAAGGTGCGAAACGTCCTCTGAATTTGGAATTTGCTCACCTGCGGAATCAACCTGATCCACTTCCGCGATTAAGAGTCAATGAGAAGCAAAAATTCAAATGAAATAAAAAGTTGATTAAAATGCAAATTTAGCGCGGATTTTTTATTTATTTTTTTTGGAAATTATTGGAATTTCTCGTCCACGCCGAAGGGAGTGGGGAGCAAACGAAATGATCTCTTCTTGTCCCCTCTAGTCGGAGCTAATGAATGAAACGGCACTTTTTTGGCTCGGGGGAAACGATCTACTCCCGTTCGCCGGATTTGTGAACGGCAGACCGCTGGGGAGTTTCGATCGAGACCGAGTCGGTGCCCGAGGTAAGAAGTGGTTACCATCAGGCGATTAGCCCGTGGGCACCCCGCCATAGAGCACAAGCGACTGGACCGACGGACAGACTGGGAGAGGAATTTCGCTCGAACGCCGTAGTCAATGATCATGTCTCTGCGCGAGTGGTTCGGCAACCGCGAGATCCTCCTCACGGGAGCGACGAGTGAATTGGGACGGGCGTTGTTGGAGAAAATACTTCGTACACTGCCGAACGTTAGAATCGTTGCGGTTCTGCGATCCCGCAACGGCCTCATCAAGGACGACAGGATCAAGCGGATCTTCGCATCTCCGGGGTATGTGAAAATGTAACACGAAAGATCAGATGGGATCGAAGATTTTCGTTTTGCAAGTCCGCGACACTGAGATCCATCCGGACAAGCCTACCAAACCACGATTTATGAAGTTTTTACGTCGGGTAATATAATATAAATAGACAGATCGATATTTTGTTGGGTTCTGGGGTAAATTCTCTAACCACAAGCCAAAAAAAAAAAAAAAAAACCTGTAGTGAGTAGATATTTCCCTAACTAGCAAGTCGATCGTAGCCGTATCATATGTGATAAAATTTGCCTTAACTAAAACTTAATTAAACTAAAACTTAATAGTGGTAGATATGGATCACTGATAAGTTTGGGCCGAAGATTGTAATTTTGAAAGTCCCCGTCATTGACATCCATTCAGGCAAGAATTCCAAACCACGTTTCATGCATTTTTTGCGCAGGGTAATTGTGGTAAATGTGGAACACTGATAAGCTTGGGCTTCCAACTATCGGAGGTAAATCCCACTCCGATGAAAAAAAATTCAAATTAAAGTTGCAACACGTACCGCATGATTTATCAGATCGGGAAACAGTGCGAATGATGGAAATTGCGTATCGCCCGCGCGAACGGGAATCGTTAATATGATTTTCGGTCGTTTCGTGTTTGATTTTCCACTGAAAATTCGTCGTTTAGTCGTTGTCTGGTAGAATCTAAAAAAAACGAACCCGTCGGTCGAAGTACATTCACGAAGTTGATACGTAGAGTAAAAGCGGTGAATATAACAATATAAACACAACAATAGTAATAGAGATCAATATGGACCACTCATAAGTTTGGCCCCGTATCTCCAACGCCCGGAGGTAAATCCCGCTCCGATAGAAAAAAAATTCAAATTAAAGTTGCAACACGTACCGCATGATTTATCAGATCGGGAAACAATGCGAACGATGGAAATTGCTTATCGCTCCGGCGGCCGAGAATCGTCGATATGATTTTCGGTCGTTTCGTGTTTGATTTGCAACCGAAATCTCGTCGTTTAGTTGTCCGATAGAATGTTAAAAAAAAAAATGGCCCGTCAGTCGAGCAACGGGCGGGGGTAAAAGAGGGTTGTGTAACGAAGAATCGATGCAACAAGAAAACGAATGTACGGGCGGAGAGATGGAATTGAATCGGTTTCTATCACGTAATGCCCCCTCGTAACTTAGGGGATATCTAGACCACGCATATACCGTTTTTCCTTCCACGAGTCAGTTTGAATGAGGGCAACACACGAAGCGGAAAGCCGCGAGCGACGTGAGGGTGGGCGACGGGTTGCAGTGCGCACGATTTCTCCTATTTTTTTTCTTTCATTTTTCATTTTTCATTTTAAAAGAGAAATTCATTTTTGCAATGCTGTTCTGCACCGGAAGCAATAACCTACAGAGGCGTGTGCGATCGGAGAAGCGGGACCCGTGTTGGCGCGCCCGGGTCCATTGTGAATTACTTGTAAGCCAGCCCAACGTCCTTCAACAATTGCATGCCCGCGACCGAATTAATTCCACGCACGTGACGCAAGTAGTCACACACCTGGACATTAGTTTCGATACAGTTCAAACAATTGAACACGAGGATCTATTTCGCTCCGGAATAAGGCTATGAGTTATCGAACCGAACAAGAGCCGTCGGAAAGTCCAACAACCCGAGTAGAAATTTTCGAGCATTACACCTGGTAGGGTCCGATGTAACGCTCGAAAATGTCTACTCGGAAAACTCCCCTAATCACAGAGGCCGACTCTTGATTCTTTTCCGTCTCCTCCTCCAACACGCTTCTTGTAAGCGATTTGATGTGGGAGTTTGAGCCATGCTACTCAACTACGGTCATATGTTTTCACGTGCAATTAGACTAGTATCATGTATTCTATCCTTATCCTAAACAATTTCGCTTTCTGATTTGTCTGGTCTTCATCTGCTTCGATCCCGTGACCGATTTGATGTGGGAGTTTGAGCCAGGCTGCTCCAGTACATTGCTCCACATATGCTCCAGTCATATGTTCTCACATGCAATTAGTCTAGTATCATGTCTTTCATCCTGAGGGTAAAAGTGGTGAACATGGCCCACCTCGATTAACACGTAAATCAATGATATATGGACCGGGCCATATTCCCCACTTTTACCCTATCTTCAACAATTTTACTTTTTGACTTCCCTCCACTCTATCTGCTTCACTTCCAGCGAGCGAGTTGATGTGGAAGCTTGAGCCGGACACGCAATAACAGTCGTACCGATTTGCAGATACGAGAGACTACGTCAGAAGGATCCGAACGCGATCGGCAGAGTGCGGACCTTAGAGGGCAATCTTCTGTACGAGGGACTTGGCCTGAGCAGGAAAGACACCGAATCCGTGAAGAAGGTCGAAGTAGTGCTCCACGCTGCGGGACCTCGTGACAACGTCCTCGACATTTGCCCCGATCTGCCAAGTCTGAAATCAATCGCCGTAGTCTGTTCGGTGTTCAGTCCGGATCGCCAACATGCGAAGTCGCTGCGCGGAGGATGCACCGCCGGAATTCCTCTGGTTCTCATCAGGGTTCCGTTTCTGGGACCGGCGCATACGGAACCGATGCCGGGATTCGTCGAGGTCCTGAGGGGACCCACGGCGCTCATGGTTGGGGCAGGCTTCGCCCTCGGCAGATCGGATTTGCCGGCCGAAGTTCTGCCGGTCGACGTTGCCGCGAACGCCGTGATCGTCGCGGCATGGGAAAGGGGCATCAGGTACGTGATCGACCGTGTCCGCAGGAGGATAACGACTCAGATTGGCCACCGTGCCCGAGTGAAAGTGAGCGCACTCGATGCATTTACCGGCTGGTTTACGAGCGCCCACGAAGACTGCGTTTCTGAACGGGTCATTGATCGGCTTATAGTACCAGCCATGCCATGCGCACACAGTAGGTATGCAACGAAATGTGCTGTCGGCGCTGCAACGTCTCTTGGACAAACACCGCTGGTTCTATGCAAGCAGTTCCGCACGTTAGGTCGACCCCTTCGTCAACCTGTTAACTTAACCGAGATTCCGTGAATTTTCGCTGGACGTGGATTGTACGTGGCGGTTTAAGCAAGCCGACACGATCAAACGGCCGATACCGTTCCGAATGTCTTCGGGATAAATTATCTGCACTTACCGCCAAGCAACGCAATCGGGACGGATAGAATCGGTCGTCTGTACGATGGAAAGTAGCAGGAAGATCACGTCGATGTCGATCGTGGTCGGCGCTTGAGTAAAAGTGGTTAATGTCGACACCTTGAGTGACACGTAAATCAATAGTTTGTGGACCGATTGACACGTAAATCAATGGTTTATGGACAGATTGACACGTAAATCAATGTTGCGTGAAACTGTTAACACGTACATCAATGGTTTATGATTCGATTAACACGTGAATCAATGGTACATGATACGATTAACACGTAAATCAATGGTACATGAACCGATTAACGCGTAAATCAATGGTACATGAACCGATGAACACGTAAATCAATGGTACATGAACCGATTAACACGTAAGTCAATGGTATATGAACCGATTAACACGTAAGTCAATGATACATGGATGGGGTCATCCTCATCACATCGATGTCCCGACGTGGTCAGCGAATGGGTAAAAATGGTCAATATGGCCCACCTCGAGTGACACGTAAATCAATGGTTTATAGACCGATTGACACATAAATTAATATTTTATAGACCCATTAAAACGTAAATCAATGGCACACGAACTGATTAATACGTAAATCAATTACGCATGCATCGGGCCACTCACCCCTCACATTTATCCTATTACGTAACTTTTCACCGACGTTTCACTCCGAAGATAAATAGATTAAATGAACATCTGTTCTTTCTCAAGAGCTGTGACACAGCGATAAATATTTGCAACCGTTGCAACATTATCAGTAACGGCGAGTGTCTCGAGTGTCGAGTGTCTCGAATTGCCAAGTGAAAGCCGCAGAGAATGGCGAGGCCAGCCGCACGAGAAATCTCGCGAGCATTAATGATTCTCTTCAAGCGCAAGTAACGCGGAACCGACCACGTCGGCCGCAATTAAGCGACGAATTGATAATATCTCCTCTGAGCCCTATCGATTTGATTGCACTGTATTCGATCGATGTCGATGACTCCGATTCAAATGCCGCGATCGTATGTGTTTCTTATGTTCTTCCCGACGAAATTGTAGGGGGGTATCGGTATGCAACGGAGAACCGCGAGGAATTTTCCGGTCTCAATTCAACTCAACCACAGAGGTTGTAGAAATTCTCGATGCGAGGCAGCGATAGGAGCAGTTTTATTGGGCGACCGACCGAAAGCTTTGTTAACCGGTCTTAACGTAAGTCTCCCGGGGCTTTTCTCAGCCCGCACTATTTTCGCCTCACCGGACGGCCAATAAACCGATTGCATCTAACCCTCCCACCCCTCCTCCATCCTCCCCCGAATGGAACAATGCCTTTTATTTCCCCGACGTCTCGAGCTGTTTTTCTCTCTTATATTTTTCTTCCTTTCGTTGTTTTCCGGCGATAATCGAAGTTTACCTGAAAATAGAACAAAATAGAAAATAATAATAATACATTTTGTAAGACCCGTCAGGTACACAGTGTGCAACATATAGCGTGGCATATTGTCGCGAAATTATTTTTCTACGTAGCACTCTCAGATCTTGGAGAACGTAATTTCCGTCTCGGTTGTGATCGCAAGCGAGGCTCGGTTGCGTATGTAGGTAACTTTAGTACCGTGGGATACACTTCAGCAGGGTCTCGCAGCTCGGAAGTTTCTTTTTTAATAATATATTTTTTGATCGATATGTACTTTTGAAGGGAAAAAAACGCATTGCACATAAAAGTTGGATGTAAACTGTTAACTTTCTTTCCCAGGTCTCCATCCGACGAGCCAACGGTGTACGATGTGCCGGCCCTAGGTGCAACCTGGGGTGAACTCGTTGGGAAGGGCCGCCTCGCACGGGGCAAGTTCTCTTACCCGACATTCGCTGTCCGGGGAATCACGTCCAAAAGGTTTTTTAATCGGGTCGTCGTGTTCCTCTTCGAGTGGATTCCCTCGGCGCTAAGCGACACTATCCTTCGGACGTTCGGGGCAAAATCCAGGTAACGCATTAAAAACACTAAAAATTATTATCGAATATTAATCGTTTAAAAATTATTTTTAATAATTGATAGAAATTATCATAATATATAAATGACATAATATCGACATTATATAATTGATTTAAATTATATAAAGATATATTATCAATTACATATGTATATTTTTTATGTTACATAATTATTAAACCATTTTTAGCGTCTATCAGTGGGACTCGAATCGCACTAATACAACATTCGTGCGATTCGAGTTCCACACGCTCACCCACAAAACGGTTCAGACATAAATTCCACACACGGAGCTCTTTGCCTTATGCCAATAAATCGATCATTCATATTTTCCCACAGATGCATGCTGGAGCACAACAAAGTGCGAAAGGCTCTTCGATCGCTGGAGCCAATTGCATCGAGAACGTGGCCCGTTGACAGAAATCGAATTTACCGGCTACAGGAATATCTTACGCCCGAGGATAGAGAGACCTTTCCCGTATGTCCCGAAATCGACGTCCAGTCCTACGTACTGTGCGCATCGGCATCGGCCAGAAAGTATTGTGTCGTCGAGGTCAATCCCAAAATCGTTAAATGTTTCTCTCGATTGTTTCTAGCCTGTATCCTCGCTTTAATCTCGTACATTATCTTCAGATTCTACCATCACTTTTACGATTAATTCTGAACTGGGTTTTATTTTTTCTTTAATTCTTACAATAAATGTTGCAAACACATTTGTGGATCGGTAATCGACTTCCCGATGCGGATATCGACGTCGATCTAGAAAAGTTAACGTCGTTTTAATCTCGTACATTGTCGTCATATTGTACCGTCGCTCTTAAACTTACATCCGAATGGTGTTTGATTTTTCATTTAATTTTTATAACAAATGGTGCAAACACATTTGTGGATCATTAATCGAGTTAGCGACGTGGATATCGATGTCGAGGGAGAAGAGTTGACTCGAGCATCGAAGCCCGGAGCCAGGGAGGATTTTCGTCGACCTCGTAATTCCCGAGCGATCGACGAGACTGAGACAAGGTTTTTTAAATTTATTATTTATATATTTTAATTTTTAAAGAGCATCAGCCGCTGAGCCTGTCTCTGGCACGTCGCTACGGTTTTCGCTGGTACCGCTTCTTTCCTCGCTACGTGCCTTTCGGTAGACCAGCGAGCGCAGCGGGTTCCGAACGCCATCCCAGTGGCACCTCATCCCTCGATCCGGCTCCTTTCACCCACCATGATATTGGCGATACGTGTCCGCTGCGCATTCTAGCCGGAGAGTGCATGCTGTGTTTCGCACCGGTCGTAAACCAGGACCGCAAAGTCTGCAGTTTCTCTTTTAATCCTGCTACTGTTGCATCAAACAATCCCAGCGGCGTCGGGAAACGGTGGCACAGAGAATGTGCCGTTTTACCACCGCGAACAAGATTTGAAATCCGCATCGTATTGTGGATACGGGCAGCGTTGGATCTTGTTTTTAAAGTACATGCGCTGGCCTTCATTAATGCGTGGTCAGTGCTACGTCCAGCCCAACTCGTGAGAGTGTAGTGGGGAGCCCAACACTATCGGCTTCTCATTTCGGGCAGCCCGTTACGCCAGGAACGGAAATCTCACCTATTTACATAATAGTTGTATGGATTTATAAATCATGTTTACGATACTCGTCGCGGATATTTCAGCTGAGTTGCAGTTAAATATTTTTAAATTGCCAATGAAGTATTTAATTACTTACATGGGTTTATTCTCTCACAATATTAACGAGTCGATAAGACGATTCAATTAGTTTCACATTATAGATTTATTGATTACGAATGAATAATAATATAATTTAATATTTGGTCGCGGTGAAATTATTTATAAATTGTCAATGAAGCATTTAATTACTCACATGGGTTTATTCGCTCCCAATATTAATGAGTCGATAAGAGGATACAATTGGTTTTACATATAACACGCGTATAACTTAAATAATTATCCGTGGAATTAACGAAAAATGTTGTCATTGTTAATATATATTTTACATACACTTTTTTCGTGCGGGCATATACAGGGTAAAACGGGTGAATATGGTCCATATCAAAGGTCGGCAAACACCCGGAGTACTTGAAGTACTGAGCAGTGGGTTGTTCTTGAGTACTGTTGAGTGCTGGCAGAACTGGACTTCTGAAGTTCCGCACGGACGCGGTACTTGATACTTCAGTATGTACTTCAAGGTCTTTATTGTATTTGCCCAGCTCTGGTCCACATGCATAATTGATTCGCTTGTTAATCGGGCGGGATCATATTCACCACATCTGCCCCCACACATATAGGTCACACGTATGTATATAGGAGTTGGATGGAAACCAAAGTTTTCCACCTAACGCCACAGGAGAGATAGCGAAGCTTGGGGAATACCGGTGGGAGATAAACCAGGAGTAAGAAGAAGATGCACAGCAAACGAAGGGGTGGGTCGAACGGTCGGAGTGGAAAATTGGGTTCCGGCAAACAGTGCACTTGGTACGAAGGTCAACACCGAACTTCTCCCTTCGATCTCTCTTAGCTCGCACCGCGGAGGGGCCGACGGGGGGTGGAAAAGTGCGGGAACTCAGGGCGGAAGGGTGGAGGATGGAGTCGAACGACCGAAGGCACTACTGTTTCTAAGCTGGAACAACTCCGTCCAACTGTGCGCCGCAGTCGAACGAGCAACTGGCTGCAGCGGCACATCGCGCCGCTTCAAGGAAGGGAGTTATCATAACTCGATAGACATTCCACCCTTGAACTGGCATCCCCGCGACCACTGCTGCAGAATCGGCCCCACGGCCGACGGAGAAGCGGCAAAGGCGCCGGCTCATCTTTTATCGAAACGCAAGAGCAAGGAGCCGGGAGAGCCGGATAAAGCCGAGGATTGCGATTCTCGGTGCCAAAATTATTTACCGTGGAAACGCAACTCGCAAAGTTTCATAACAGCTGCTGTTAAATTATATCCGCGCAGTTTCCCGGAGTGCATCCCGGTCTACTCGGGCTGTGTTAGTGGAAGCGATCGAGATTTCTTTCTTGAATCGAGAGAACAGTGCTCTATGAAACCTTGGTATCTTTTCGGTTTTTTTTGCTTCGCTGTATCGGTTCTGTTGGTGAACTGGTCTTGCATCGTTACTTTTGATTTTCGTTGTCTATTCGGGATTATCGTTCGACGCGCGAATGGAACACCGTTCGATTTTGTTGGTGTCTGAAAGGGTGGCTTGAGTTGTTGCTTTTACGCTCGGAGTAAATTTAAAACTGTAAATTTAATGTAGTGGGTCTTGAAATTTACTTACATTACTTACATTAATTGAACATTAAAATACAGGATACTTTGTTTTATTTGGAATCTTTTGACCGAAATTTACAACAATTTTCATGAAAATAAAAAATTTCACTGTAAAATTACACCGGACATGCGTTTGCAATTTCCGAAACAGTTTATGTAAAAAAAGGTTTCAACACCGTTCAGTAATTTCCAAACAAATTTTTTTCGCTGTGTAGCGCGGTACATCTAGCGGCTGGAAATTTAATAAAATTCGACACCCTCGGGAGACGAGCGTGGCACAGTTGTAAAACAAAAATAAATTTTTACAATGTGGACGAACGGAGTCTAGCGTATAAAAAAAGAAAATTAAAAAAATGCCCTCGTTCCGACGGGATTCTTGGTTGCGCTGTTTTTTTGCCACATTCCTCGAAACTGGAGTGTGTAAATAAAATGAAAAGGAACTTTCCGCACCTACTCGGTTACGGAATCGAGCATTGCGTTCAGCTCCCTTCGGCGAATATAACATTTCCCAGTACGTTCATTTGTATTTCGGTGAGATTTTTTTTTTTCGTTCCTTTCCTGACGGCCGTTGTGCTTACGGCCGGGCTCTGCGAAATCCCTGGCGATCTCGCTTAATTAAGCGACGCGGGCAGCTCCGCCGCAGGGGAGGTCGTGCTGAGCAATGCAATGGGAACTGGGGTACTTTGGAAGCATGCAGACTCGCTTGGGAAAGGTCCTAGCGCGGCGGCGGGTGACGAGTATGGGTGGCGGTGGTGGTGGGCTTTATTCATTGCTTCTAGCAGCGATGGTAATGCCGGATCCTCCGGGCATTTCAGGTAACATTGCACCTACAGCGTTGCTTTTCCCATAGTTGCGGTGGTGGTGCCTCGCGCATAAGTTACAGTTTCCATTGTGCAGTAGCAGCACCGGGGGTCCCCGGAGAAAACTTCACCGGAGAATTGAGCGAGGTGGACCGGGTATAAAGTCACGAGTTCGCGCCCGCGGTTTCACTGCCTAAGCAGCTTTTCCTCAACTGCTGTTATGCTTACCCAACTACGTACACTCCCGTTGGCGTGAGTAAATAGTTTAGGCTCTCGCACATTGAATTCGCCGATCCTCAAAGTCATTATCCGACCGACGGAACATTAGGAGATTGGTCGAAGCCCTGTAGATTATCCAGCACTTCTTCCCTATCTAAATTTCGATGGGGCTCCAGTTTTTTTTTTTCGGTCGATCCGCTTCCTGGGTTAAACAATTAGATGCGTGAGATATGAAAGGAACGCACCAAAACTGATCACCCTAAACTGTTCCGGATTTATTGTTATTTAAAAAATATTTAGTTGGGTAAACATAAATGGAGTTTTTCGAGTAAAGCGCGAGTAAGTAGATTAGGGTCTTGTACTTTGAATTCGCCGATCCTCAAATCCAATATCCAAGATTCCATCGCAGTCAAAATTTCGGTCGCGGTGCTGTTTTTTTTGGTGGAAAATTGGCTACACACGGAGAAAAATTGTTCTGTTTCTCTAAGAAAATGTTGATCGTTATAGTTTATTGTTGTGGTAGCAAACATATTTGTTATCACAGCAAAATATTTGCTGCCACAGCAAAATATTTACTGCCACAGCAAAATATTTTGGTGTCCCTATGTTAACCAGCTAAATCAGTTATGGTAACAAAATGCTTGTTGTCTCAACAAATTTTTTTCTCCGTTCATAAGCTATGAAAGGACCTCACCAAAACTAGTAATCCAAAACTATCTCGGATATATTTAGTTTTTTATTTATTTAGAGAAACATGGCACGATGAAAATCCAAGATAAAACCATTTTGACAAGAATCTATTTAAGTCTTGTAAACTTTACCGTTGGATGTAGGACGTGGGCTGAAATCGTTAGTCGCCTATTGAACAAGCTCGGCTGTGTGTCCCTTCGCCCCAGTTGAGAATTCTCCAATTTCTATACAAACAGGTGTAAAGCAATATCTATAGATAGGGAAATTTAGAGGGACTTAACTTGGGTGGAAAGCAGCCGAGGGGCGCGTGACGTCAGTTCCCCAGAGCTCGGCCCGTTCTCGTTCCCCCTCGCGAAACCTAAACTTTAATTAAAAATTCTTTGACGTTCCCCCGGCAAGTGAAAAGTCGACGTAGAGCCAACGCCGAAATAAAAATTATATCGGGCGAATATTGCGAGACGCGCAAATAATGCATTTATCAAAGTGCCGTATCCAGAAATACGCGTCTAGTTTTGATCGATCATCTTTTTTTGGCAATTGACTGTCACGCGACCATCAATTGGCCGGTCCGGAAATGACCGTATGGCGACAAGAGCGACATTAACTATAAAAGCGTCCAGGGTTCCAACTTCAAAATTAACAAAGTACCCAGTATCGTTACTCAGAAAAAATTGTAATTATGAAAAAATTGTATAAAATTGAACATTGAAAATTTGAAAAAATTGAAAATTGAAAATTTGAGAAAATTGAAAATTGAAAATTTGAAAAAATTGAAAATTGAAAATTTGACCAAATTTGTGACCGAAGGATTAAATATGACGCTCAAATCCCACCTAGATAGATGTTTCTCGCTGTTTTGTCATGAAATGACGGTCATGGTGCAACAAATATTTTCCGGAATAAAAAAAGACGGTAAATTGACGATAATTTTATAATCAATTGACGCTTACAAAAAATGAGCGTCAAGGCACGTCTGTAGCCGTATCGCTCTTTCGAAAGATGATCACAAACTCATTAGATTATCATAATGCACTCGACTATTGTGGTTTATTCATTGAATTTTCCGTAGTGCGAATTAGTTGCCACGTTGATATGCGAATTGACTAAGCGACGCGCGTGGACACGTGTATTTTATTACGTCGAAAGTTCGATTACATAAAATAACTAACGAAGCGGGTCGAATAGTCGAAAACAGGGTAAATTTATGCACTGAACGGGTCATGACATTTCCGCGAGAAGAACCCTCTCGCGCATCGCGAATGCGAGCTGCGCCCACATGCCAATTTCGACGACGCGGGAGGTGAGGCAGAAAAAATCAATTACCGCCCCGATTAATCGAGTAACGCGAGAGCGTACGTACGCGAGCGCGCTTTAATCCATTGTCGCAAAAACGGGATAGGAATGGCCGGAATACGTGAATCCCACCCATCGACGTCCCAATTCGCGAATTCACACACCGTTTCTGCAATTACACAGGTACCGATTCGCTGAGGTTAGGGCAAAAGTGCCGAATTCTGTGCCGAGGCGATAAGACGGACCAGTTCGTGTTGTCACAAATGCGGATTTGAATTTTTTAAAAATCTAAAACTTCGTAAACTTGCATCGATGACAGTGAGTTGTGTTTAAGTGTTGAACCTTGCTTCCGCCTTGAATACCATCGGCGGAAATTTATTATGATTTAGGAGAGTGCCTTCCCGCATAGTTACACGAGCAGCTATGTCGCACCGTCGCCCACAAGGTGTGAGGCATGAAGCGCGAAGGAACTCTCGTGCGTTATCGCCTCGTTGTCGCGCCGGCGAGGCCTTTCAGGAATCACGAAAGCACCCTGGCGAACGGCGCTGTGGCAACTGGTGTTACTTGGTATTTTCCAGAAGCATAATCCGATAGCACCCTTAGGTGCTAAAAATTCTTTAGCCATTCCATCGGTAACGGGGTGTTTCAACATTGTTGTTACATGCTTCGTAAATCATCATCATCCGCTGCATTCGATACCATCGAGTATGAATGCCGTTGGGTTATGCGGGGAAAACGAGCAACCAATTTGATTATTGCAATTGCTACATGGTATTTTCCAAAAGTATAACATGACGCTTAGGTATCAAAAATTCATAAGCTATTCTATCGATAACGGGGTGTTTCAACTTTGCTATTACCTGTTTCGCAAATAATGATCATCCGCCACATTCGATGCCATCGGGCATGAATTCCATTGGATTATGCGGGGGAAGACGGACAACCAATTTGATTGTCACAATTGGTACACGGTATTTTCCAAAAGTATGACACCACGCTTAGGTGCCAAAAATTCTTGAGCCATTCTACCGGTAACGGGTCTTCCAATTTTGCTCTTTCCTGCTTCATAAATCATGGTCATCCGCTGCATTCGATGCCATCGGGCATGAATTCCATTGGATTATGCGGGGGAAAACGGGCAACGAATTTGATTGGTGATGAGCCGGTCTCGCCGACATTCCATCGTACAGTCGGATGTCGTCCTCGCTGCGAAGTGTCAGAATCCGCGTGTCGCTTCCAGCGGCATCACACTTTGACTGACGTGCCCGCGGGTGCGAATTCGCACCGGTATGCGAGCCTCGTGAGGGGGACGTGATAGAGAAGATACATTGCCCGCGCGGCTCTGGGACACCCGAGAAGATAAGAACGTCACATACGTCTGCCTACTTTGTCAACAGGCGTGTAGGCTGCTGCTGGGGGCCGTTTGCTGTTGATCCACCGGAGGTGCACTGGCAGGAAATGTGAGAGCGCGAGAACGTTGCGAGACGGGAATTGGGTTGGGGGTGAGGGAGAACAAGTAAGACGACGACGCGCAAGGGAGGCGCTTCAGCGACTTCAGTATTTATTCAGCTCGAGTGCTCCGGCTCGGGGTACCTATGCGGCAACCACCCTCGCCTTATCCGCTCGCTCTTCTTCTCGTTACCGGAAACGCCTTCGGATTTTCCTCCGCTCTGTGTGCACAGTACCGTGCCACCACCGCAATGATACTGTTTATGTACCATTTACGCGTTACACTGGTTCGGCTACTGTACTTCTGGCGCTATATCGCTCGTCTTTACCCGAAGTTCTGAGCTCCGGAATCTCAGCTGGCTGTGTGCAGCACCCGTTATGATCATGTCGTTTTGAGCCTGTTACTATGTGGTATTTAGATTTTGGATTTGGTCGATTCCATCCCACTGAGGATGGAAGGAATGGGCACCGGATAACTTTGCAAAATCTTAGCAATTAAATATTTTTATGATTTTTTTTTTTTTACAGATGGCACACGGTGGTCCATCTTACATGGTTTTTCCCCGTGCATGGTAAGATGGCCCACAGGGATCGGCCAATAAGAGACCATGCCTATGAATGTCTCTGCAATTCCTCGAGCACTGAGAATTAAATGAAAGTTTCTTTAGAACTTCAAGATTATTTTTGGACATGAAGTCAATTTAACTATTGTAATGAGATAAAAGTGTGGACCATATTACTGAACTGCGGATGGTTTGTGAAAGTCGAGGAAGCTCGTGGGATTTAAGCAAATCTCATCACGAGCAAGGTTTAATACCTAAACACCTTACTGTTATCGATACGAAATTAGTAAAGTTTTCGATTTTTTTTAAATCCGTATTTGTATCAACCAACTCTAGCCCATATTGAACGGGTTTACCCAAAGGTATTTGTACTCGGCAAGTGTCGCGAAGTTGCGTCTCGGCAACGCGTCGAACACTGAGAATTTAATTAAAGTTTCTTCAGAACTTCAAGTTTTCGTTGGAAATGAAGTCAATTTAACTATTGTAACGAGACAAAAGTGTTGTCCGTATTACCGAACTGCGGATTTCCTCTGAAAGTGAAGGAAGCTTTTGGGATTTAGAAAAATGCCATCAGGAGCAAGATTGATCCCCTAAACACCTCACTGTTATTAACACAAGATAAGTTTTAGATTTTTTTTAATCCACATTTTCGTCAACACACTCTGGTCCGTCTTATCTCACCGGTCTATATTCAACAGTTTTACCCAAAAGTATTCACAACCGCCAGACACGTGTTGCAAAGTCGTTTTCCCGATCACGTAAACAACCAATCTCAATGTAATGCATTAGCCGATTCCTGCAATTCAATGTATTGTCGTTAGATCGATCACACCCCGAATTCCGATAAAGGAACATTCCATGTTTCCCCTATTTTCTTCTCATTCAGCGTGTCGGAACGTAATAAACCTCACGATGCAAATGGATGTCAGTCTGAACGATATTTGACAAGATTACCGCGAATCGAGGACGGAATGGATGTCTCGATCGGCAATGAAAAAGAAAAAAAATGGTTGGGTGGGCAGATGGGCGAAGCGAACGATTGCACGTTTCGAGGTGAGGCATGACGAATCGTTGGATATTATACTGGGGGATCGTCGGGTGACCCTAATACCCCTTGAACCCCCTTTTTAATTATCAATCTAGATACCTTTTTAATTATTGCAGCTATCGGCGATATCGAACGATTGAATCGAGCATAAAATTCCTAGGGACGAGTCATAGCTTCGAATGCCTCGTTCCTCGGTGGTTATTGCGTAATTAAGCGTCGATCCGCCGCACGCGTGTGGTGGTGCGCGAACGACGACGAGACGGAGGTATAGAATCTCACCAATGTTTAAAATTGAACGCCGATATCTTGCTGAAACTGCATTGGAACGACGAGCTCGCGTGTTGGATCGTCGCCGACGCCTGCGGCTCATCGCGTCCGCAGAGCTGCACTACCGTTCGCCAGTCGCATGCGCCGTCTCTTGCATCCGTTATTTTTAAACACCGCCCCTCGCGTGTCGGACGAGAAAAAAAATTGGAGATTTTCAATTTCGATCCGATGGCCAGACACGTCGAGCTCGTCTACCTCGCTCGCTGTATCCGACTAAACGGATATCGTTTTAGGAATATCAAACAAGCCTCTCGTCGCTGGGCGTATCGGATCCCACGGGTCAATCGCGGCGGCCGTATTTAGCATTTACGGAACACTTTCGCAAACACATTTGCATTGCTAAAAGATTCCAAACATGGGCCGTAATGGTTAACATCGAAATCTCGAGTCGCTTATAATGGAAACATCAAAGATGTCCCCTTGGTGGACGTTCGCAGGGGAGAACAATTGTCAGTCGCGGACCAACCGACCGTAAAACTTTGGGTTGGATTTGAGTTGTTTTCTACAATCTACTCCAACTCGATTAGCTGATTGGTGCACCGAGCCCGGCATGGTTAACATTGAAATTTTGAGTCGCTCATAATGGAAACATCAAACCTGTCCTCTTGGTGGACTTTCGTAGGGGAGAACAATTGTCACTCGTGGACCAACCAGCTGTAAAACTTTGGGTTGGATTTGAGTTGTTTTCTACAATCTACTGCAACTCGATCAGCTGATTGGTGCACCGAGTCGCCTCTGTTTTGAACCTTCTGGAAACTAGCCGAAAACAACCCGATTTCTATCAACCCGACTCTATATCGGGAGCACGGATAGCTCCTGGTGCAGGGTTGGCAATCGCGCACCGCACCGCACCGCGATTTCCCATCGTATCGCTGAGAAATGAAAGTGGTCCATTCATTGAACCGATCCAGCCACCCGGGATCTTCCCTGGAGTCCTCGGAAATTAAAAACAACAACGACAAGTCTTCAATCATGACCAGGGATTCTTCGGCTCGATAATGGCTGACTCCTGGGACTGCATTGTGGCCTTCGGCCTTTTCCAGGAAAGACATTTGACTACGCACCGCGGGATTCAGTGCATTGTTCCGTGTCAACTGCGCTATGGATCAAAATAAAAAAAATTCCGCCAGTCGGCGAACATTTAAAGGTCGACCACTGTGCAGCCGTTGCCACCGAGGTGCGCGTTCGTTGGCGCGAGCGAGCGAAGCACTCGCGGGTCGAGCTGCTCGCGCGGAATCAAAGCGAAATAGTTTGAGCCATGATAAGCATTTCCCGACGAAGTTGCATGTCGGTCTCTCGTGTATGCCGTTCAGTGCCGCTTGCGGGAGGCAGTAAAATCGCATTGTTTTCGATATCGCCGCTTGCTCGGCAGCGGCGCAAGGCGGGCTTTAACTGGGGATGCAATGCGCGGAGTCGCGTCGGGGGGCTTCGACGCGAAAGCACTCGCTTTTTGTGGAGCCCTCGGAGAATGCGATAGCGAGCGAACGCGAGGATCGGCCCGTATAAATGTACAACGTCCATCGTATACGTCCGTGCGGAGCGAATTGGCCGCGGACTACGGGCGTTATGCATTTCGTATGCCGCATATCGGAACTCCATTTGATTAATGGAGCTCCCCGTCGGTTATTGCAAAAGGTCGATATATATATTTTTTTCTTTCTCCTCCTTCTCATCTCTTCCCCTTTGCCGAAGCTTTCTCTCGCCCGTCGACGGAATACAATTTCTCTCTCAAAATAAATCGAATATGGCGCCCACAATAGCCACTCTCGGTGCGAGCTCGTTGGAGAGCCGTTGCAGAGCGTTGCAGATGCGAAATAAAGTATGCGGTAGCGGTGTACCTCATTCGCTCTTTCAGAAGAGATTGCAGACAGCATTACCCGATGAATATTTAATGACCGTACCGCCGATGTAGCAAAGCTGCAGCGGGACATAGATTGAAATTCAGAAGTTTTTGCTCTTCTGCGGTTGCAGTTTTTTTTTCTTTTGCTCCCGGTAGATCCGTTTAAATGTTTAATACGAGGTGAAGTCGCTGCGGGGAAGACTTGCATTTTGCACGAGGAATTATAAGTTCCCCGCTGCTTGCGAGTTCCGTTACACCTCGCTGAAAAGAATGGGGCGAGGAGGGTAGGAAAAAAAGTGCACAGCTAACCTTGGAATTTCGGAACGCGATTAGCTCCGGAGTGTTTGCTTGGGCAGCTTCCTCGGTGCAACGGCAATCTCGGGTTTAAATATTTAAGGGGTGTACCGTGCCGTCCCTCAAGCTTTTAATCGCCTGCTATACGGAGCAAGGATATTGAATAGCTCGCTTGGGAAAGTGGGAAATGCGGAGGAAAAAAAAGCTCGTCCGACGGAGTTCGGTGGGCGATGAGAGGTCCCGGATCTCCGCGCACTCGACACTCTTCATGGGTTGCGGTTGGTTAATAGAAGCGATTCGTCGTCAAACTGGGTCAGACACCGCGGATAGTAAAAATTAGCAATAATTACCGACATTTTTTAATTGCGAAAAATTAATAAGTGGGTGGACGCCGGAACTTTTAAGAGAAAAAAAAATGCGTCCCGATATGCATGAGAGATCGACAAAGTTCCCACAACATACGCGCATGCGCACCCGGCAGACACGCCCGGTAAAAATAAAATAAAAATTGCTGCTATATGCAGTATTTTTTTCTTGTACAGTGTCGAATTAGGGGAGAGCGGGGCAAAATGGGACTGCGGGGAGAAACGGGATAATGGGACAAAACGCAATTTTCCAATAACTTTTGGTTGGTGGCGGTGACGGTAAGTGGGGTAAAACGTTGTTGAAAATCCGGATGTATCGTTGGGAGAAAATGGGGCATCCAAAAATTATTGGAAAACCGAGTTTTGTCCCCGCTGTCCCGTTTTGCCCCACTGGGGCATTTTGCTCAGCTCTCCCCTATTGTTAACCTTTTTTGTCGTTGTACCGGCAATCTCGACTTTAAATTTTTGAGGGGTGTACCGTCCCTCAAGCTCTTAATTGCCTGGTATACGGAGCAAGGATATTGAATAGCTCGCTTGGGAAATTGAGAAATACGGACAAAAAAAGGTTGTTTGACGAAGTTCCATGGCTGAGAATTGTCCCGGATCTCCGAGCACTCGACACTCTTCATCGGCAGACAACAGCTGCGAGCAGTTAACAGAAGCGATTCTTCGATGAACAATTCCTGTCCCGCCTCAACGGAAAGCAAAAATTAGCAGTAATTACTGAAATATTTTATTTGTGAAAAATTAATAACTGGATAAACGACGGAACTTTTAAGAGAAAAAATACGTCCAAATATGCATGAGACATTGAACAATTTTACAGTATTATTTCAAACATTCGCGCATGCGCACCGAGCAGAAATGCCCGACAAACTTGTTCACGCAATGCAGAGTAAAAAAAGTTTGTCCTTTTACAACTCAATTGTCCGAATTGTAATTTAATTTTTTAAGTTAATTTTTTTCCGAGTGTCGGAAGCGTATCGCATCGAAATTGCAAGTAAACTTCGTCCTGTTTGAGTACGGCACAATTACTTCCGGAATATTCGACCCGATCGGCGCTTGAGCGTTACTTGTATCAAATATGTATTTCATGAAAGGGGTGAGATTGTGTCATTTGTGACGCAAAAGAGTAATTACAGCGGAGGTATATATATATGTATAATTGGTGCTGCAGTTGATTCCCTAAGTTAATTAACCTCCACTCGGGGCGGCACGAGGTCAGCTCCGTTGTCGTACAGCTCGATCTCTCTCAGCGTCGGGGCGCGTAACGTGTACTCATTAAAAATCGTAGCTCTACCATGAAATGGTGAATGCCGGCGGATGCGCAGCCCAAAAGGGGTTTCAGGCCAAATGAAAGGCAAGCCTTTGATCCATTTTCAGGACGTAATTTAAAGCGGCGAAGCTGCGCCCGATGGGTGTGAGGCCGTGGAAAGAGCGTCCCTCGTCGCAATTTGGAGAATACCGGATTCACCGTCCCCTGAACCTTCGTCGTTAGCTCTCTATCCGTCAAACGCTCATTTGATAATTGGAAGCATTGTTAAAATCGTTCAGTCAAATATTATTATTATTATTATTATTATTATTATTATTATTATTATTATTATTATTATTATTATAACCGGTGCGGTGGTCTAGTGGTTAGCGTGCTCGCCTCTAAGACCTTAGCATCGGGAGGTCGACGGTTCGATTCCCGGCTTTGTATGTTTCGACGAGAAGGGAAAAAAACATGGACGAGACGAAGCTCCAGATATATACATCGATC
>JAPYZD010001379.1:0-24657 GCA_030522725.1 Ichneumoninae sp. B BG-2022a
TGTCGGTTGGAGTTCCGCGTCTGAGGAACACAACGTGGACAATTAAGGCATCGCGAGTGCCCCACAAGGCCCGAGTACAATGGTCCAGCAGAACTGAGTGCTCGTATCGCTCCACCAAACCAAACCAAACCAAAAGTAGTACGATAAAAAAAATGTAAAATATCTTTATACATTAATATTAAATTACGAGTCGACCGGAAAAATGGTGCTTCGAAAGTTGGCCGAGTCGTCATTCGCGAGCTTTTTTTTTAACGGGAAACATTAAGAGTTTTCAAACTCTTACGGACCATTTGACAAAAGTAGACGTACGTAGTGAGGATTGTTTTCATGGTCGTCTTCCGTTTGACTGAATATGATTGCCAGAAGGGAATATTCGAGGGACGTAAAGTTGGAGGAAAGCAAAAGCTCAGCCACCCGGAGATTATTTCTTCTGTGCAGACTTCCGGTAGCGTTTCCGTCGCCCGGACTCGAATAGTGCGAGACTCGCGTTTTAAAGTTTGCCGTCGCCGAGGCGGCGGTGTATCTTCGACGTCGCTCAGGAACATAAAGAATTCCTCGAGAATGCACTCCGATGCATTTCACATTCATGAATAACTCAACGTTTCGTAACACAATCGTGATACTGATTAATTATCTTGTTCTATGAATTAAACAGGATGCAATCCGTAAATAAAAACGCAAATGAAGATTGATGAACGAATATTGTTTCTAAATGGCTCTTCGCAGATTTTGCATGCGCGTTGATTTTTCTACGTTGATGTTTCTAAACGACGCGAGTCGTGTGTTTGTGCGGGGTGTGAAATTACCGGGTCGAGAGTCACGACACAATAGGTACTCGTCGAAATGACAAGATAATTTAACTACCGCTGATAACGCGAATTTTTTATCTGTACGAGTTTTTAAGGACATAACAAACATGTCTTGAGCACAAACATTCATCATTTTGTTTTCCTAATGAATTGTTGTTTTTTTTTATTAAAAATATAATTTTTCGATGAAGAAAATTAGCTTTGCATTTCTGTGAACAAATGCTTGTTAAACGTACAATTATTTTTTTATTGTACAATAATTCTGTCCAATTGGCTTAACAGCGAATGTGCATAATTAGGTTTGTGGATTTCCGAATATAATCGTGTGCCGCTGATTGCTAAAATGGATTTATTATTATGGACGATTTATTATTATTATTATTATATTATTATTTGTACTCGCATTTATTGTAATTATCAATCGGACATAGTAAAATTGTCCTATGTCAGAAAGTTTAATTTTCGAAATAAATAACGTCGGATGGTGTATATATTTTATTTTTTATTTCTGTTTCTAGTATTCGTACACGGAGTGGAGAAACTCGCGGAAAATTATGAGACATAAAGGGTAATCGAGCCCAATTGCGTCTCGTTGCCGGGAGAGTTCGTAACCCTTCGTAAAAACCTAAGGGACTCGGGGCGAGGAACGAAAATGACAGGGTAAGTTGAGGGCCTGAATAAAGTATGAATGGATAGGGTTACGTACTACATTTAACAACCCCATTTTGCCCAAAAACATCCGCCATTTACGTCTTATTAATTTTTTTTTTTATTTCAAAATTCAATTTTTCGATAAAGAAAATAAATGTTGGGCCCTTGCGGAGAAATGCTTGTCAAACGTACAAGTATTTTTTACTATACAACAACTGTGCCCAGTTGCCTTAAAAGCGCTTGTGCATAATTAAGTTTGCGAATTTTCGCATATAATCGTCCTGCTTAAAGCCAAAATGGATTTATTTATTATTATTATTTCTACTCGCATTTTTTTTTATATTTAGGAAGTTATACTTTTTAAGTAAATAACATAGAATGTCGTATATATTTTTTTATTCTTTTTGTTTCTAGTATGCGTACACGGAGCGGAGAAACTCGTGGAAAATCATGAGATATAATGGGTACGCGAGCCCAATAGCGGCTCGTTGCCGGGAGAGTCGGTAACCCTTCGTAAAAACGTAATGGACTCGGGCTAGGAACGAAAATGACAGGGTAAGTTGAGGAACTGAATAAAGTATGAATGGATAGGGTTACGTGTAGACGCAATCCTTTTGCGGATAGTTGCCGTATTATATGCGCTCTCTGTGCGAACCACTGATGATAGTGTATACGCGAACATGTTAACTGCAATGCCAAAGTGGCCAACTTCGCCAGCCAGTAGTCTTCGACATTTTCCTCGAGCAATTGAAGACCTTTTCTCTGGGCTGGCGTTCGTTCGCACGGCGTTAAATCGAAACTTTCAATGACTCGCTGCAGTATAAATATTTGTCTAGGTGACAATTACATTTTTTTAATGTAACTATCTAGGCAATATACTGAAGCGTAAAAAATGAGAAAAAAAATGATATTGAAACGCAAGAAACTTTATTCAGGAACGAGTAAGAAAGGCATATTGAAATTTGCATACTGGAGCAAAAGAAAGAAGAAAAAATTTATGTTGCAAAAAAAGAAACTTTATTCAGGAACGAGTAAAGAAATGCGGAAATGTCTATTAAAATTAATTGGCCTTAATTACAACGATTAAGGTACTTGCTGGTAAGAATTTATGAAAATGAGCACTGCTTCGCGAACCGCAAATTAATAGTCAAGGGTTAAATGTAACGTTCTCACTTGGGGATTGCAATCTAAAAAAAAATTCATATTCCTTTCTCCGAACAAAATATTACGGTAGACATTTTTCAGGGGATTGTCCGGCTACAAATTTCGCGGAAGAAAATTCCATGTAGCAACAACTTTGAGAAAAATTTACAATTCTCGATGAAAAAGAAAAATGTTTTCCCTCTTTTGCTCCGAAATTTGAATTCCCAACATTTTTGCCCCGGTATAAATATTTTACAAGATAAAAAAAAGATTATGATCCAATTTTTATTTTTGCTATTGTTAGACGATTCGGGATTTACGCGATAGATAATCCGGTCTGGACGAGACTTGATTTTGAACTCAACACAGACCGTACTTTTTCTCGAGCTCCGATTCGCCAATGTTAACGGCGCCAAATTCCCTGTACAAAATTCTACATAGCAACAACTTTGAGACAAACATTCACAATTGTCGATGAAAAAAACAAACAAAATTCTATCGTATTTTTGCCGCGGGATAAATATTTTATAAGATAAAAAAAAGATTATGATCCAATTTTTATTTTTGCTCCAGGTAGGCGATTCGAGATATACGCGATAGATGATCCTCTCTCGGATGGACGAAACTTGGGTTTGAAGCCTCGCAGCCTCTCGGCGATCTATCCTCGCCGATGCAATATCGCCGTTTGAACGCAACACAAGCCGTGCTTTTTCTCGAGCTCCGATTCGCCAACTATCCTCGCCGATGCAATATCGCCGTTTGAACGCAACACAAGCCGTGCTTTTTCTCGAGCTCCGATTCGCCAATGCTAACGGCTAGGCGTTTCCATCTCGATTACCTACACTCCCCCCCTTAAGAGTCTGAACGACGACCAGGCAGCGTGTTCGCGGTCCTTTCACTGTAATACACTAGTAGTACCTCGCGAACTCGTGAGTTCGTAGCACATACCTGTTTAGTAGCCTTTCTATATGGGGGAATCTGTTGAATGGGTGTTGCTCTTCCGAGCGCCGCCCCTAACCAGTGAAGGTTGATAAAGGGTTTGCACCACGCATACCCGGGATCATTAATCCCTCGGAGCTCTGATATTATTTTCATGTCATTATAGGCATTATAAAAGCTTAACGAGGAACTTAAACTGATGCATGAATGCTGCATACATACCGTGCACTTATTTCTTATTTTTAAAACACGCAACTGCTTTTGTTTTTTGTTTTACCGTTTCGAGCTCGGTGTGCAAAAAATATGTGGAAGTAAAACATTTTCGAATGAATTTATTAACCCACTGGAAAAGCGATGGGAATTTACCTTGCCGTTTAAGTTTATAGGGCAGTTTTATGAGATGGTAGAGACGCACATTTTGTAACACTTTGTACAAATTTACATAGTATCGTAGAAAACGAAAAAATAATGATTTTGCTATTTTTTAATGATTATGCCATCGAAGATTGTTAACTACGATTTACATTGCAAAATATAGTTCGTTAAACGATCATGTCACAATTCGATTTTTAGTAGGTTTATTTTTTATTTTCTTCGGAAATTGATTACTTTATTTTATCAACGAATGCTTCGAAAAAAATAAAGATATATCGATCAGCTGTCGAACTCCAGTTTGATTCTCTTCGGAACTATGATTATCATTTTAGATAATTGATTCTATTTTCGAAGAGAGCAAAAAAACTATTTATTCGACATAAACTCGGAATGTATAGAATGATATGATTTTTTAAAATAATGTTCGTGCCTTCCGTTACGTGTTTTTGCACCTACGTTAACAGATCGTATCTATTGAAGTTGGATTTTTAACCTTTAGAAGCATCTTTTACTTTATTTTTTAAAGTATAAAGTTTCAAATGCATTTTTTTTAAATTCAAAGCGGTGCATCACCCGTGGTACAACGTGCTCCAAAAACTCAACAAATTTATTTTCAATTTTCTTCGAAAACCGAATTGATTAATTAATTCAATCAACGAATGCCTCGAAAAGAGCAAAAATAGATCAGCTCTCGAACTCCAGTTTAACTCTCTTAGAAATTAGAAATTATGATTGCCATTTTTTACCCAATCAATTATATTTCCGAGGAGAGCAAAAAAATATATTCTTTAGAAATAAACTCGAAATGTCTGGAAATAATTTTTTTTTAATTCTTAACATACCGTTGAAATTTGTAAGTTAAATGTAAAAGAATGCCGAGATGTAAAAGAATGTTCCTGCCTCATTATATCGTACGCTCCTGAGTGGCAGAGGCCGAGCGGGTTGTGCACGTGAAGTCGGCACAGGTGGGGCAAGGGCGTCAAGTATCCACCATTTTCTTTTTAACCCTTTTTGCCACCGATTACGGTGGTGGAAGAGGCCGGAGTCGGGAAAATTGTGCGGCTGCACCGGTTGCCCAGCTAAGCCAACTAAGCCGAACCAGGAATCGAGCCCAGACATCGGCGAGCACGCGGCATACGTGGTATCGATCAATCCAGTAATTTGACGGTTCACCCTACCGTAATGCCATAATGGCTTGCTGATGGGCATTGTTGCTCGCTCCCTCGTTGGCCTGATCGGTCTCTCCCGTCCCGCTTTGTTGTACCATTATTATCGGGCTTCCAGAGTCATGTCGGAAAAATTACTCACGTACTCTCTTTCCCATAGCGACAAATGCCTATCCACCTCATTTCTTTTCAACCTTATTCGTATTCACTTAAGAGCAAACTCCATTCGATCGATTTAGATCGATTTTTGCGCACGGCAAATCACACTCTATCCTCCGATGATAAAACAGTTTCCTGTCATGAAGGAAAAGCGTCGTTTAAGATTTTACGACATAGACTGTTTTAAAAAATTATAAACTTCATGCACCGGATTGGAAGTTTTATGCAAAAACTGGTACATTAAATTTAATGTAGAATTGTCATGTAAAATTAATGGGATTTTAGAGTAAAATTAAAGTAAATTATTGAAATTAAAGAACTTTTATAGGAAAATTAAGGTGAATTAGTAAATTTAAGTATTAAAGAATTAATTTATTTCTAAAGTTTTAAATATAATGTGTATACGTTAATTTTTCATCATGATTGAAGATGAAATTTAATATACCGGTTTATGCATATAAAGATTCCAGAACAGGTATATCAAATTACATACGATATTTTTTTTACAATGTTGCTATCGAAAAATAAATATAGAATTCGTGGGCGAGACAAAAGAACGAACTGATAAAGTTATCGTTGAAAAAAATTCCGTGGGGAGAATAGCCGGCAACCGGTGATGTATCTCCGCACAGATAACTGCTTTACCCTCGGAGGATTTTTGCATAACCAATTGCGTTGCCTCACAGATTTTTTGATCAGTGAATTTGATTAATTTTAAATATTTTTTTTTTTACCAAATTTTCATTCAACTTCCGTAATCATCATTTTTATTTGTGTTAAACGGTTTAAATAATAAACTAGAATGGAGATAAAAGTTAATAAATAATCGTGAAACGTGACATGTTTTTCATTTTTTTTTCTTTTTTTTCATAATTTTTATCAGAAATGTACATGTTTAAACAGTGCAGGCGATCATAATGTGCTTTTCCTTCATTAACAATGCATTAATCATTGCTGTTTGTATAATAAACATTATCATCATTATTTGCAATAAACGTGCGTCATAATCGACTCGTCATTTTTTTTTCTTCAACACGTACGTGTTTCATTGTATATACGCCGTATATATAATTAACATTGTCGCAAGTTCGATGATTGATTAAAATATTTGTTAGCATTTGCAGTACATTCGCGGATACCGTCAATAAATAGAGCATCTACATAAATATGTGAAACGTATGATATATCGTACTGTGTATAACAATAACACCTCATATAGGCACCTGAATCTTGTTTTTTGTTTGTTTTTTTTGTCGTCGAGCTACATAAACTCTTATTTTTATTATTCGTTCGGTTCGCGTCGTTAAAACATTGAGAATCTACGAGAGATGCGCAACCTTAAGAAGAATTCGATTATCGGATCTTAACCGGTCACACAGGAATGGAAAACTTGCGTGATCCGTTAAAATTCAATTGTCTTAACTCTGCGAAGAACGATGCTCTCGCATATATTCTTGAAAGGTCAATAACAAAGTATTCCTTTGAGAAAAGTATGGAAGAAAAATTGAAAAAAAATCTGGAACGGAAGGATTACAACTCTGAAGATGCCATTCAAATTTGACAATGATTCATCGAACCATTCTAAAATATGGTAAAGACGGCAACAAGCAAATAGCGGTACGCTCAGCGAATTTTTTCTATTTCATTTTACAATTTTTATTTGTGTCATTCGACGACGAATCAATTTGCCCTTTCGCATACTTCGAGATATATACTTTATCTGCTTGGAAAAAAATCCGAGTTGAGTAGATTCGACCTTCCCCATTATATCTCTACTGTCTCGTCAAGGCGCTAGCATAAGGGTTTGGTCCAGGATTTCTTTTCGTCAAAACGAAAAAAAACTACCTTAATCGATTGCTATTAATAAATAAATAAACATTTATTAAATCATCCCTGTTCGTCTATCCTAATCAGAAACTGTTTTAATAAAGGATCAGTCAAAATTTCAACACAATCGAACGAATGGATCTTGAGATGCGATCTATTAACTATTAACAATTAACAACGGATGTCCGTTGTTAATTGTTCTTTGTTAATTGCTAATAAGTTGTTTGTTAATTGATATTTGTCAATAAAAAAATCAAACTTCATAACACCTTGTACTTATTGTGTGTAAAAATCCGATCATATCCTTTTAACACCCGCGTTAAAAAAATATTGAAAATCAAACTGTTTTTTAGACCAAATCCTTATATTAGTAGTGCCTTAAAGTACCGTATCTATTAAACGGGTCGCCAAATCCTCGACAAATTTTAATTGCACATTCGATGAGTCGTCGATATTTTTATAGAAACTACAACATTTTTCCAGATTTTTCTTCAAGGTGTTTTATAACTTTGAAAACAAAAAATGTTGAATTCATGCAACATCGTGCCTCAATGGGTAAATCGCCGACGTCTTCGTTGCCAGTTTGGAGTATCTCATAGCCTCTAGGTACAGATTTAACTTTTTTCTTCATCAGTTTCGTTCACGATAATGAAAAAAATGTTTTCTATTAACATTCTTAAGCCTGCATCCTAAACGTGCATTTCATAGCTGCTTCGTGTTTATATCACCGGTGTAAACTCGTGGACGATGCGAAGGAAGCTCTATCGTATTTTGGAAAGCGTACATGCCTGGACAGATTTCTGATTTTCCTCTGCGTCGGCATAAAAAGTTTATTTCCGACTATCGACGCCACTAAAATTTTCAACGACAATCCGAAAGATAATGAAGACAACTGGGAGCTCAGGGAGAGTGTTCTCCGTCGTAAACGGCATGAATTTGATTTTCTCATCGATGTTCGATCTATTGCGAAAAAATAATACGTCGAAACTTTAATTGACGCAGAATATTTTTTTTTGTACGCTATAATATAAAATGTGTGCCTCCGAGAAACTCGGAAGAGATTTCGTGCCTGAATCTAATAGAGATTTATTGAAGTTCGTCGTCTCACGTTTTCATTTCGGCCCACAATATATCTCCGTCTACCATTCACAGCCCGTGTAAAGTGATCATTATTATCTTAAGTTTCTTTCGCGTGCAGCACTTTATTTTAATAATTTTTTTTTGTTATGTTAATTAATTTTTTTTTATCGCGTCGTTAAAAAGTGACGATTATATAAGTTACGAGAGCTTGCTCCTCATGAGGCCGTTATATTATTATTTATAATTAATATATCATCAATTTGTAGCGAAGACGAAATTGCTTATCAGTGGCCTATGTCTATTGACGAGCGTGAGTGAACACATTACTTCTCTTGGGAAAACGAGTTCTGCTCTCGGTCTGTACGTTTGATTAGACAATATCGCAATGTCAGAGGCTGGGATGAGCAATGGTCGAGGGACAGTTTAAATTTTGATGCTTCTCCAATCGAAACGGTCTTCAATTACGCTGTCTCAACTTAAGGCCATGAGAAAGATGTACCACGTGCCATATGAGTGGGAGAGCGATGGATGGATTTTTCGAATCAATGCCATTTAAAATCGGTTGACATTTCGAATAAAACGGAAGCATCATCGGATGCGGTATTAAATTGTACATCCGCTAATGCCTTGCTATTTCTCGAAAAGTCTACGGTCTCTGAATCGCATTCATTTCAGATTTTGGTTACCGACTGAGTCGTTTCACATGTCCTTAAGGAGGGCATTTTATTTTTTTTTATGGAACAAAAATCAATGATTACTTAAAAATCTGAAAAAAATCATACGTATTCTGAAAAATAAACGAATCATTTTCATAAAAAGAAGTTTTGTTGCCGGGTAAATTGTTAACCAATTAATTTTTTTATGAATTTGTTAATAACATTTTGCAGTTATTATTATGCAAAATTAATCTTCTCAGTACCTTAAGTATACATGATTTTTTTCAGATTTTTACACCATCAAGAAGTACCTGCAATTTTCTCTTATTGTTCTCGAACTTATTCGAAGTCAGCGCGCAGCGAGACTCCCTCCTTAAGACCATGTGAAAGATGTACCACGTGGTGTTAAAACCGGTAAGTTATACCAATGACATTTAAAACCGGTTGACATTTCGAATAAAACGGAAGCATCATCGGATGATGCGGTATTAAATTGTACATCCGCTAATGCCTTGCTTTTTCTCGAAAACTCTGAATCGCTATCTTTTCAGATTTTGGTTACCGACTGAGTCGTTTCGCATATCTTTAAGACCATATGAAACACCTCCATTCTGCGCTCAGTCGGTATCGAAAACTGTAATAAACTTTTCTCACGCGTTTTCGCATGTACAGTCAAAAGAAAAGTCTCATAGGAAACTGATATTATCTCACCTTCTGATGAGACTTTTATTTTGACCGTACTTTCCAGAATTCATGACAAAAGTTGATTATAACTTTTATTACCGAACGCGGTATTGCCCATGCTCTTAAAACGATTCGTAACATGTTCGGTCGGTAACAAATACTTTAATCCATTTTTTTCACGATCGCTAACCATTTCCGGTTATAAGGTAATTCTTGCGCCATTCTTGAATTTGCTTGTCGACGTAAACTGTGAGCAATATTAGGAAAATTAATTACAGTTTTTATTACCGACCGCGATATTTCGAGTGCTCTTAAAAATTATTCAGACACGTAATTTTAATACTTTTTGTAGTAGAAAAGCATTCAAATGTAAATTGTAATTCTATGTTTGCTCATCCCTTATTAGAGGTAACAGTGTTAACGGAAATATTCGCTATACGAATATCTTCCTCGACACGTATAAATGTTGTGCGATGATTGTTTGTGCATGTGATTGCGACCGATCTAAGCGGTATTTATCGTTAATATTATTTTAGGAGATGAGAGAGACAATTTTAACGCAGTTTTCATAAAATTTCGCAAAAATTCCCACACTCGAAGAGAGAGGGAGATAGACTAGGTCAGACGATGAGATATCCTAATACAATGATGGGCGAGAATGTATTAGAAATAGTATCGAAAAAAAATCATACAATTCGTGAGTGTACAAATAAATAATAGCAAATGGCATTAATTCGCCTTAGTTATTCGAATAATAAAACCTTAAAAGGACGGTTATAGTCGTATTTGTAATAGTTATAACGTTCGACGGGGCCAGCAGCATCGGCGGTAACAATGCGGATAACAGTATTCGGGGGGGAAAAAATCACCCGCTAACTTTCGTTAAATACATTAAAAAGTCGAAATTTTTTCATTGATAAAATCGATTTGCAGTCAACGAGTTTCAAATCAGCCGTGACCTTCGTCGTTGTGTCGAAAATTATTGCGACTTCGAACTGACCGCACACACTCACGAATAACATAAACAAAAATCCTTTCGAAGAGATGTTTCCATTGATTGTCTGCCGTTGTTTTTTTCAAAGCTATACTGCATCTATACGCTAAATCCAATTCAATCATTTTTTTTTCGCTTGCAAGAAATAAAGTTTTGAAGACTCGGAGCATATGGCAGAGAATTATTAACGATAATTATACTTGGCATAATAGCTCGATCAGTTTTCCATACATCACGATTATTGCTTCGACTATTCGTCGTTATATTTTTAAATGGAGAAACGTTATTTAAAAAAAGACTTCTGATTACATCCGACCTTATCGAGGTCGATCTATCGGCAACTTTGCCGGAAGTGTTCGAATCGAGTTGGACGATCCGAGAACGGTGTGTTCGTGTAACGTGTGCACGCGGAGATGCGCAATATCTTTGTGACAAATTGAACAATACAAACTGATCAAATCGGCAACTCAAACGTCCTAATATAAAAAGATTTATTGTGGAAAAAACTGTTATGCCATATAAGCATCCGGTAGAAATTTTATCGAATTTCGATACTCGCAGGTAGAATTGCATTAACACAAAACTATGTTCCAGTGCTATGTTCTTTAATAATAAAGTTTTGACGAATGTCAATTCGTGTAGCTCAACAGTCGGTCAATTTTTTTTTTCAAATAAATAAAAAATCTTAAATAAAAAATCAGCACTTTGGATTGGATTCAACGTAAATTCTGAATTTAAAAAAATGTCGGACTTGTGTTGCCGATTTCTTTAGTTCGAATTGGGCAATTCTCCGCAATTGGAAGTATGTAACGGAAGATCAACTGTCCATCGTTCGCATTATCACTATAACTGACATTTTCAATAGAAAAAGAATCTAGAGAGCGTTTCTCGGAAGCCATATCAATCCCGAGTTACAGTAGAGAAAGGTGGGACGAAACGAGTCATATTTTTTTTTGTAATAAATCTAATAATAATTTCGATAACTCGAAGCCACAGACTTCGAGACCCTGTTTTTTTATTCAGAAGAAAAAGTGTATCCGATTCGATCGTACCTGACTTTCGAAATCTACGGTAACGTTTGTGGAAAAACAAAAAATCAACGTACAAAATTGGAAAGATTAGAAGGTTCGTTAAAAGTTCTTTAGAAAAAAAAATCCCACCTTTGACTATATAGTCTTGTGCGTTGTTAATAAATCCTCTAGCTTTCAGCTTAAATTTCTCCGCTGTACAACAGCCTCGCCTCCCGATTGCTTTTTTTCATCCTACCTTTGAGTCAATATTCGCGGCTATTGACACTTAAGTCTTTAACGGTCAGTGTGTTTATCCAGAATTTATAAATAAATGAAACAATAAAAAAATGAATTCTTATATCTGTCAGTAACCATCGCTACGTACTCGACGTAAAATGTTTTTTGTAGCAAAAATTTGATAACAATTAGCAACGAAATGGCTGTTTCTGCCCAGTGACCGTTAGAGGCTTAAACACACGTAATATATTATTTCAGTCAAGTGGACTTTGCAAATGCTGTGGAAGTTCTAGTCGTCGTTATTACCATATTTATACTATATTGTCGATATAATAAAATAGCCGAGACAACGATAAGTTATCATCACCCGAGAGAAAATATATGTCGTGTTTCTCAGGTGTGTTCGTTGTACTGCACTTGCAAAAAGTGTTATTGATCGCGCGTCCCATTCGCACAACGACGCGTACGTTCACCCTGCGCGAGTGGGCGTTTCGTGGGGTTGAATGAAAGGGAGGGCGATTAATAAAAATGATTCAATGGTCAGAAAGCTCCTCGACGAAGCACTCGTCCGACTAAGCGGCGCGTTGAGCGATGAGTTAATCGTCGCTAGCATCTTCGGGTCGAACATTTTCGTTCGAGCAACGGAGTCTTGATGCAGGTCCTGAAAAAAAAATGACGTCACAAAAAATTCTCCGATAAATGACGAGTCGATTATTCACACGATAACAGTGTGTTAGTCGAAACTGTAAAATCTTCAATCTTGCACAGCTTTTACGTACGTATTTCGTTTCAACGCAAATTAAGTCAGAGGGAAGCGAGAGAAGCGTAGCGTAGTCTCAAGTTTATTTTTTTAGGAAAAGAGCTCTATAAGGAATTTCGTGCGCAAGCAAGATGCATTCTCAATATTTTGTATTTCTGGTTTTGTGTTAGAAATTTTATTGGAAGAGCAATTATTTAATCTTCGATTCATTTTTTTATGGGAATATAGCAACGTGTTGCATCAATCAAGTACTTTTGTCTGCAAGGTTGATTTAAAAATTAAACGTTAGAATTTTTGTTTTAAAAAATAATTAGTTGGTACAGAAAAGTTTTGTCGATCGTTATTTGAACTTTAAACTCTTCAATGAAACGACATCAGTCCAGTAACATCCGGGGAAATTTATTGTTGAGTAAAAAAAATTATTATCTAAAAAATTAATTGACAAAATCATTATTTATAAATCATAAATTTCAATCGAGTTGCAGTAGATTTTCTCAGTGCCAATAGCAACTGTTCGTGAGATCGGGGAGGAACTCCATCTGTGTTATACATTTTATTCGAAGAGCGATTATTTAATCTTCGATGCCGTTTTTTTCATGGGAATATAGCAACATTGATTTAATTAAGTATTTTTGGCTACAAGGCAGGCGTAAGAATCAAGCATTGGCATTTTTCTTGTAGTGTAATAGCGAGAATATTATTGGATGAGAAAAAAGAATTAATTGGTATAGAAAAGTGTTGTCAATGGTTATTTGATTTTTAAACTCTTCAATGAAATGGCATCAGTACAGTAATATCCGGGGAAATTTATTGTTGCGTATAAAAATTTCTTTTTGAATAAATTGATTGATAAAATTATAATTCGTAAGTCACAAATTTCCACCGAGTTGTAATATGTTTTCTCATCGCCAATAGCAACTGTTCGTGAGATCGGGGAGGAGCACGCATCAGCAAAATCAATATGCAGAGTCAGGAAAGACTATCGGAACATATCGCGTGAATAAAATCAGAAGAACGTATTTTTTTATAAGCAATATAAGAGACACGCCCTCACGAATCTAGTCAGGCGATATGCATTATGCTTCTCTACTTTCAAAGGTCGAATTTACATGCTTTTTTTGGTATCAGCAGCAACCTGACGTTTCTTCGTCGTAAGCTTACCTATCTTATTCGCTCAGTACCGGTAGTAGGGACCTTTTCGAGAGTAGTCGAAAGAAACAGGTGTTAAATTTAAATGTTTCTGAGAAATGTTTATTTTGCATTTCAAGAGAAACCGACTGATTCGCTATAGAAAATCGTCCGTGCAATTTTTAGCTCCTTCGGAGCTGCAGAAACGGATATAAAAAAAATGTACCCGTGCTGAAAATTGATTTAATATATTGATTTTTGTGTTAAACGGACTGTTTCAAATTTCCTACATCGATGGAGAACCGAAGACATTGCAATATTGCCAGAAATTTACCGACGGTCAGTTTTAAACAAAACTCTTAATTTCTGCGGATTTTGGAGTTAATTTGCGAAGTTATTTTTATTTTATTTTTTCATTGTAATTCTGATCTCAGGTCCTTTGGCATATCGGCGGTTTCTCATGAAACATCAAAGTTCGAAGTGACAACACAAGTATTATAAATACGAATTTCGTCCAGGCGGCCATTCATATTATTGCCGCGTGAATCATTGTGTTTTAGAAAGGAAAAAAAGTGGTGAGAATAAAATTCATAGAGACAAATACTTACAGCTCGATGCTTTGAATCGTGGACGTCGAACACATCGATTCGACTTTGACGTGACAATGCTTGTGGCACTTCATCAAGCAGTCTCTACACTCGTATCCCTGCTTTCCCAATCTTCGGGCTAAAGTCCTTTTGCACACCTCGCAGACCGTACCTCTGCAATTGCATTGAAAACATTTCATTATTTTTCATTCTTTTCCGACGTGAAACGAGCGTCAAAAAATAAATCGTACCCAGACATGTGTTTCGCAATGAATGTGTGGTCGTTGAATATATGAAGTTTTGTGCCCTTTTTTCGCCACTTGCTCTTCTGTGCGAGAGACAGCGGCACGAGGTAATGTCTGAAATGGAGATAAAAATTAAAATAAGTCGTAATGATGTAACCTTTTTTTTCGTGAAAAAGATATCAAACTCACTTTTTTATTCCATTTTCTAAAGTTTCTAACACCAAGGTGGAAGCCTCGTTGATGTATGTCCTAGTTGATGTACCACTTATTGCCGAAGCCTCGCTCAGACTCGATCTCCTAGAGTGCTCTTCCTTTCCTGGTACAGAGAGCAGTGCTGAAACAAATTTTAACATGGAATTTTTAACATTTCGTGGGAACACTTTGATAGAAAAGTAAATGAATTCAATATCATCAATAAGATTATAGAATACAAAATATATTTTTGTATTATATAATGTATAATACTGGCCAAAAAAATTGTCCAAATAAGAAATTCAAAGTGTTTACAATTAAAATACAATCTTTTGTTTGTGAATATATCCAATTATAGTTTCATATTAATTGCAATTAAAGTAGCTAACACCTCTACTGCGAAAACTTAAAAATTTTCGATGATTAAACTTACCGATTATGTTGTAGGTGTGTCGTTAGTGAGCGATAATGTGTAGGCACAAAATAGGGTTCGTAGATTGTATGAATATTTGTCCATTAAATTCAAGGTTGAATGGCAGCATTATGAGCATTTTTTATCGGGAAATGTTTTTTTTATCGTGAAACACCAAACTCGGAATAAATTCTTGTTCAACAATTGTTAAATGAATCCTCGATTATACTAATGTGTTAATGTCTCGACGATTAAGCCGATGATTCCAAGTTCTCGTTAGCAAAAATTGACCCGTAAATTGCGTAAAACTGCCATTTTACGCAATTCACGCTTTTCGCGCGCATAATCTCCATTTCCCCACGGTCTGAAATAAAATTTGGTACGATATTCGCGCAAAAAACTTTTTCTGAACTATTACTAGCGCGATAAAACTGTTTCTGCGGCGTGTGAATTTGCAACAAGAGAGTCGAAAGCGAGTGTTGCAATCGCACGAGTTAAGAAAAAGTTTTTCGCACGAGTATCGTACTAAATTTTATTTCACAAGGTGTGGAAGTGGAGGTTTTTCGCACCGATTTTGTAAGTAAATGTTTGTATAAACGACTTTAAAAATGTAGCACAAATTTGACTAGGATGAAGCGCTCCAACTTCTTAAAATCGTGATTGATTCAATTATTAAATCCAAACTTACTGGATCCTGGATCTCGAGCTCTGTCCGCGGATATTGATCTCGAGTGTGTTTCCTCGTGATTCGTGTCACCTTCGGGACCGACCGATCGACTTCTCGTTTTTGATCTTCCAAGGCGCCGCTTTATAGTTCCAAAAAAGTCTCGTCGTTTCCTCCTCGTTCTTCCCCGTTCTATTGACAAATATGAAGTCGCACCAAATATGATTCGTCGGTTCAACAAAATCCATCCAATTGTAATCTGTTCGTCCGTTGAATTTTTACCTCTCATACTCTCAGAATTTGAAGAATTGGGAGTGCTCTCCGGTCCCGAAGTAGCGCTCATGTCTCTGTTGCCATGCTGAAAATAAAAGTATTGGAATATACAACGCGATGTCGATAGCAATAAAAAAATAAATAACTGTTTCGACATAATATAAATATAAATATAAACATTTATATTTTATATGAAATATAAATATAAATTTATATAAATAAGAACTCTGTCAATTAACGTAAAAACACATTTGAGCAATAAATCGAAAATGAAAAAAAAAAATTAAATAGTTACCTCTGGTGAAATTTCCTGCCAGCTCCCCTTGTCGGATAGGGCTACCTGTTGAATTTAGTAAACACACAAACAGCATTCAAGGAATGTTATTCTCGAAACAGGACCAGGGATAACTCGATTTGATACAACTGATCCTATAACAAAAATGTTTTAAGAACTACAACAAAAAAAACTTGAGTCTGTACTCTCAGTCATGAAATATTTTTTATGTGAAATTCGAGCTGTATAAGCATATTGGAGCTGTGCCAGCACTAAACACGATCGCGAGGGGTGTAATTGCTATCGCCCAAATTCGTCTCGTTCGCCAGGATCGTGCCAGCCGAATTTTGAGCCCCGCCGACTTTGCGATGTAATATATTTTTATGTGAATGCACTTCGTTGTGTGACGACGAGGAGACATAAGTGTGCGAAGTACCGAAGGTAAATGCCGCATTGCAGGCTCGCCGAGGTATCTGGGACATGGCCGTTATTGATATTTGATACGGTTCTCATTAAAGGACAATTTTTTCTTGCAAATTCAAACTCAACTTAATTTCTCAGCGCAGGTAACGAAAGTACGTGTATTTTTTTTATAAAAGAAAAATATATTACCTTAACTATTTGCCGCTCCGATTGCTGAAAAAAACGAAAGCGAAGAACAAACTTTAAAGGGGGCTATGTTATTGGGACGAAACATTCGCATCCAAGCATGTTGAAAGAACAAGAAATGCGTAAAAAACATCATCGAGCATAGCTTACCCTCTGTTGGCTGTGCACAATGAGAGTGCCTTTGTTGCCGTTCGTCTGTCCAGTTCGATAAGGCGATTCGTTAGTATTGCCGTTCGTTAGAAAATCTGCAAAATAAATAAGGCACCATTTAAAAAAAAAAATAATTCTCATATTCGAAAGAGTCGTTAGGTAAAAATTACGAAATTTTAATCTCGAATGTTTATCTGGTCGTGCGTATTCGCATTTTTTGGACTGGGCAGAGTCTTGTATCTTCTCTGGTCAGTTCAAACAAGCATTCTCAATTTTAAACTTCCTCGCCACTTTGCGAGGCATCCAAATTCGACGATTGCAAGATATCCAATTGCGAAGTTTCGAGGTTCCATTTCGTTAATAACAAAAATCTTGTTTGAATTTTGCAGTTCAATAAAAAATTTTTTACATCAAAGGATGCTAGAAATATGAATTCATTTTGCCGAATTTGATGACTGCAACTCTTATAAACGCATTTTTAAAGTGCAAAAAATAAAATGTTTGTTGTGCACAATTAGAGTGATGAGCACCGATGAACAAACCCTTAACAAGTATACTTTTTAACGCAAAATGTTAATGTACTGATGCCGGTAATCTACTTTACATATGAAGATTTAATATTCGAGATTTGAATTAAGTAGTTTTGACCTCACTGGACTCCCTCGAGCTTATGGGCAGGAAAAACGGTAACGAGGTCTCTCTATGGGTTTACCTATAGTGTACAAAAGTGCTCACAGCCAAGGGAAATTTGTACTCCAATAGGCGTGGCGATTTTTGATATCGCAATTTTTGAAATTTCATAATAAATCGTCAAGCTTTGGGAATGAGATATTTCATGCTGCCAACTAAATTTGCCATCCGAGACAATGTTCGCAGGGATTAATACCAAATACACAATTTAAATACAAAATTTCAGGCTAAGTGTCAACCGTGCTAACCGAGAATTAATGAACAATCTCGAACGGCAGATTGTAGATTGGGAAGGCCACATGATGCTCTGCCATATGAAAATCAAAGGTCCAAACACGGCAAGTTTGTCATTATCTGTTTCATCTCTTTCAGGTCGATCAATCTCGAATAAAATCTTTTCGCAAATGCTGATACGCATTAAGAAAAAGCGTCTCTTCAATCCGATACAACGAGGAACGTGCCCTACGAAACTAAAGGTTCACGCAGGGTATAAATACGTTCCAGATAAAAAACAATCGGTAGTTACCGCCGGCAGACTGACTGGTAGAGTCGTACAAGATAAGAGTGCTGTTACCGTTGTTGTAGTTTAGGCTACTATTGCTGAGTAGATTCGTTGGGCTGTATGTACGCGTCGGTGATACCGGCTTTATAGATTCCTTTACTTTGAAAGGTTTCGTGCCGATCTGCGGTACTTCGGCACCTTCGATGAACAAAAACTGAAAAACAAACGACGATTGATTAATCCTTGTGAAAAAAGTTAACCATTTTTTAAAAATAATCAATAAATAATATAATTTCCGTAAATTGAGATGAAAAATAAAATACTTCAATACATTTTTTACGCCTCATCAAACTCGCAGGGGCAGAGTGCCAAAATATTGCATTTACTTAACGCATCGTACTATATTAGGTCTAAAAAAATTACTAATTTTGATAAGATTTTTCAACCTTGTCAAAATCGCAGTTGCCGAGTATCGAAATATTGCTTCTACTTAACGCAGCATACTATTTACTCGATACACATTCCATTCGTTTAAACTTTATCAAGAAATAAAGTCTGCCTAAAAAAAGTTCTTTTAAATGATAAAATGCAATCAATCTTCACTTTTCCACAAGGAAAATATCCATTTTATTCTCGGTCGTGAACTAAATTCTAAAACTGAGTTTTACCTCCACTGTGAGAGTTCCAGTGACTTCGTCCGCTTCGTACGGTCGAGCCTGGAGTGGAATAATCTGCCTCTGGCTCGGATTAGCGAGAAGCTCCTCCACGCCGACGATGCCAAGACCCAAAAATCTTTGGCTCTTGTTAACGTGATCGTAAATTTCCAGAAGCACCTCCGACGTATTGTGACTGATGTCGCTGAAACACGAAGGTCACATTAATTCGTAGACTTTTTTTGTTCAACAATTACACGGAAAGCATATGCCGATGATCTTCATCGAATGTCTTACAACAGAAAAGCTTCCTCCCAAACAGGATTACAAGTGTCCTTCTTTATCGAAGTTTGATTCTTCTGCGGGGGCTCGTCCAGCTCAACGACGCAGTAAGGTTCCCTGCTGCCTTCTTGTCCACCCAGGTCTGCGGCCTTTACGACTTTTACGAGCAATCGTCTTTCGCCGGGGGCGTACTGGTGAATCGTCGACGCTGAGGAATGAACCTGGAGACGTTGATGAGGTTGTTGCATTGAATGTGACTACAAGCAAATTGAACGGGAGGGTCACGATGCGACAGGGAAAAATATATATTTCTTTTCTAGAACAAGTTAACTAATACGTTAGAATTTTTCGTGAAAAATTGAAAATAATGAGCTCCAAATTTAGACCTTTCGAACGGGACACCATCGATTTTTTAGACTAAAAAAGAACGTGATTATTATTTTTTGTTCGTAACGGCGTTATGATCTTGCATGAAAATTCTCAGGTCAGAATACAACAAATTGTGAGAGGTCCATTTTTTCGATATTGTTATTATTATTTTTTTAATATTGTGTACCTTCAAAACATGGAAGTGCTGGTACAATTTTTTTAATCTGCCCCTGGGGATTTTTTCACATTATCAGAGCATCGTTAAGAGTAACCAATCGTGCTCAATTTTCGACTGCGTTTTGTATTGCCGCGAGAACAGGTTTTTTTGTCTGAAATCGATGGATGCCACGTTTTAACGCTTATCAAAATAAATATAGTTTATCAAAATATGGAATTAGAAACACGATTTTCGAAATCATCTATCGGGACAATTAATGATTAATTTCTAAGGAAAATAAAAAACTGTGCTTTTTATTTTTAACGAAAGATTTAAATGTAACATTGCTCCATTTTGATCTTCGAATTTAATATTCAGTAGTAGGCAATAGAAGTTGACCACGATATTTTTCGCCGGTTTTGGCAAAAGTTGGACCCTTTCACGTATACTTTCGAGAAAATAACCTTGGGCCACTTCAATTGCCTACTACTGTATTTGCATCGGTATTGTTTTTGACAAGTTGCCTACCATACTGTCGTAATGCAGTGGTAACGAGTGCCCAGGCTGGGGCGGTGGTTCTCGCCATAGTCGTGGACACGTCGGATACTGCGAGAGATTCAGATGAACGTTCGTGCCCCTCAAAGCACCGACGACAATTTCCGTAACAACTTCCTGAAGCTGACTCTCGTCGAGGTCTTTTTTTATCGTTCCCACCGTAGCGAGCGAGATTTTGACCTATGAAAAAATGAAATAAAAATTAAATTTCATCAACATTGAAAAAGTGAATTTCCGGTTGAGTTGAACATTTTTTATAAAAACGTCGAAATACCTATTAAAAAAATAATTAAATTTCATCACTCTTCATTAGAAGAATGAACTTCCGGTTGAATTGGAAATATAAAAAAATAAAAATATTGACATACCTCTGGCCAACCGTCGCATTTTAAATCGACCAGCAACTTCTCCGTGATGCAGACGACATTGAGTCTGGCCCGGAAACGATTGACGTTTACACGATAGTGGCTGACCTCAACCTTATCACCTTTCTGGCGAAACGCCTTCAACTGCAGAGCCGGCGTCGCCTCGCAGTCGCAAGTTATTGTCTGGAAATTAATTAAATATCGTTGAAGCTGGTCATGAAATCGATAGCAATCAGACAAAGTGCTGCTATTAATCGATACGCGATTGGTGATTGCAAGTAAGTTGAGAGGGTCTCGTCTGGTACCGGATATCGATTACTCTCCGGTTGTGTACGCAACCCGCAAAGCAGAAAAATAAGAATTGCTGAAAGGTGTTTAAATGATATATTACAAAATCATAATATATAATTTAAATATCTTTTAGCTACTTCCCTACATTTTTGCCTTCAAAAACATTTTTCGGCGCTTTTCGACCGATCAAAAAATACGACCACTTAAAATTCGATTATATGTTATTGAAAACAATAACACATTTAGGCAAATTTAATATATATATATATTTCTTTTGGTATTTAGATAAGCGTGGATGGTGCTTCTTTCTGGTGCGGACCGGCGATATAGATATTGATAAATACGTGTATGATATTTTGGAAAGTTTTATTTTTCACTTGCTAGTATGAAATATTTTTGTTTCTGTTATTTTTTCATTGATTTCAATGAGATTCTTTCATTTTTTTTAACTAATTTTTTTTGAATATTAATATTAAAACAATTAATTAAGATCGATACTTACGACATCGTCTTTTGAGTCGCACTCGCAGAAGATGTTGGACAAAACTGGCGGATGTGTTTCCGGCAGGACGCGTACGAACTCCACTCCGACCCCATGCTGAAATAAAATAAGTTCAATAATTAGTACGGAACTATGAACTCCACGAATCACATTCCCGTCACAAAATATCTCTGCCATCTCGTTCAAGTTCCTTTCTTTTTTTACTCAATGGAAACTGATCAATTTTGTATGAAATTTGCGAAGAGTTTTTTTTTCTCATAATTTTTCATTATTCACAAAGCTTCCTCTATGAAGCCACGTGTGAACTGCAATGTTTACCTTTTTTACAATTTGTAAGAATTCGAGTGCTGTTCGTATTTACTACGAGCTCACCACTCTAACGTGCTTCATTATTATCGCAATATGCGTTAGGTAAATAATAAGAGGACGGCAGAATGACTCACTTCCGAATTCGTTACAGCTGATAACAGCGCGTGTTGTGCTGACCATAGTAAAAATTCAAGGTCACTGATAAGACTCTGGTTGCACAGTCAGCTCGTTCAGTGCAAGTAAGAAGAAAAATATGCATCGAGGCACGAATTCTTGGCTGTGAAATTAAACCATGCTCAGCGTCCGACAGACTTCGACAAGGAACAATCATGATAATTTAATAGAGGATAGACAAGCGTCAATTGGCACCTTGAACTTCAGTCACTTTTATTAGTTTCGACTTCATTAGTTCTTAAATAACGTCGATTCTCGTTTGTATGGTAGACAAATTACGAACAAAAAATTCTATAGCCATTTTTTAAATATTTTGGTTCTTTTTTATATTTAATTATAGTAAACTTTTTATATTTTATTATAGTAAACTTTTTATAGTTTATTGTAGTCGGAATGTTAAAAATGTACTATAGCAAGCGTTTAATATTTAAGCTACAAAACAAACGATTTTTTTTCTTGGAAAAAAGATTCTTCAAAGATCGGATTATTGTCTTTCAGTCTTTCAAGGCGCTATATTGGGATCTTGAACTTCAGTCACTCTTAGTAGTTATGACTTTATCAGTATATCTATAACGACGATTCTTGTTGGTATGATACATACATTATTTAAGCAATTATTATAGTACATTTTTTTTATTTTGGTATTTTTTATATTTTATTCTAATAAATTTTTCTATTTTGTAGTAGTCAAAATGTTAAAAATTCTCTATAGTAAACCTTTAATATTTAAGCTATTAAACAAACAAGATTTTTTTCCCCTAAAAACAAAAACGGATCAAAGATCGGATTGTCTTTCAGTATCTGTACGATTGTTGAGCATGTGGCAGCAATTTAACGGCGCCTTCCGAATTGGGCATTGCCTCCAGTCGTGGGAATGGTGTCAAGTATAAACCACGGATATTCCAACACATTGCAATTCAGTCTTCGAATCGAGAATGCGAAATGTATGCTTCTCTCGCGCGATCGCTTATCGATAATTATAGTCGTTTCTCATCCGACTACAATTTAATTCTACAATTATTTTAATTATTTTTATACATTTTATGTTTTGTGCTTAACACTTTTTTGTTTAGAATTCAATAAATTTTTTAATTAAAATTGTTTTACTACGCACCATTAATCTTTGAAGATTTTATCATTTTTTTCTTCATCTCATTACTGTTTTGCAGACCCGAAATTCCACGAATTTGGAGCAATTTTATTGTTCTCGAATATTTCGACATTGAAGTTTTAAGATATTTAGCTTCAATTTAGTTTATCATTCAATTTATCTTTTATTCCGAATTTTTTACCACGAACCACTGATCTTTATACGTTTTATAATCTTCTTCATCAAATAAATTTTTTATGGGAGTCCGATATTTCGATATTGAAGTTTTCGGATATTTAGCTTGTAATCTTGCAGCTTTTTCGATAGTTTTTGGTTACATTTTTTTCCAGCGAGATTGTTGATGTTGTACGAAAGGTAGCAATAGGATTCCGGTCGGATCGGTAAGAGGCAAGAAATGCGGAGGAGCGTGCGGGTCCGCGTGGAACGAGACTTTATTTTTGACAGTATGACGTCAGTTGTGGTACGAAGCAAGGCCGTTGACAGGTTGTGACGAAATATCTCACTCCTCTCTCGTTCGTCGACGTAACCGGCGTGACCTCATATTACACCGACTCGCCGTCTCTCTTTCCTTCCAATGAAAACATCGATCTTACTATGAAACGCTAACAAAAAAAATAATAAAAAAATTCTCCAAGCTCGATCGAAACGAGTTAACGAACGATTATTCAACTCTTCGTTCGTTCAATTCAATTCCGTGCCAAAAGTCGCTTTTGCCGAGAAAATTTTCCTATAAATACATCGGCCTCTTTTTCCTTCTATATAGCCATAAAACAATGGCTTGTATAAATCGTCCACAAAACATGTTTTTAGCGTCCCTCGGACAGTGGAAAAAAATTGAGATTTTTTTTTGCGCGTTTAATTTAGTCACTGTGGATGCGTACGAGTTTTCGTTCCGAAAGTAGGTTGCAAATTCCCTCGATCAGTCGAACTCGACGCATCTGGCAAAAAAAAAAAAAAATATGCATTCCGCCCACGAACGTGAGACGTCAAAGACGAGAGCAGTGCGAATGCGATGTGCAAAGACGGAGAAGCTCACGAACAGCCCGGGACGCATCGATAATTGAACGATAACTTATGCCTCCATGGAGCAATGTTCACTGTCGATAATTGCTGAAGAATTTTCACGCCACAGATAGTTTTCATTGTAATAAAATTCGAGGATACCGGCTAGATGCCGAATTGCGTTTGTTAATTCCAGAGAAAAAATTTTCCGTCACAAACTTAACTGTGAAATCAAATTCAAACTTAAGTATAAAATCAACTTCAAACTTAAATTTGAAATCGCATTTAAACTGAAATATGAAAACAAATTTTAATTTAAGTATGAAATCAAATTTAAACTTAAGTCTGAAATCGAATTTAAATTTAAGTATGAAATCAAATTTAAGCTTAGGTATGAAATCAAATTGAAACTTAAGTATCAAATCACATTCAAACTTAAGTATTAAGGAGGGAGTCTCGCTGCGCGCTGACTTCGCATAAGTTCAACAACAATAAGAGAAAATTGCAAGTACTTCTTGTTGGTGTAAAAATCTGAAAAAAATCATGTGTACTACCATGAAAAATCATGTGTGAAAGGTACTGAGAAGATTAATTTTGCATAATAATAATTGCAAAATGTTATTAAAAAATTCATCAAAAAATTAATTGGTTAACAAATTACCCGGCAACAA